>OY282461.1:26712210-27003542 GCA_958295575.1 Leucania comma | reverse complement strand
GACACCCTCGTGAGCCAAGTCTATTATACTTAGTTTGTTTAGCTTTTATGGCTTTCACGAGGTTCCCGTTATGCGGATCGGAAATGGTTATTATTATTTTGGAAAAAACGTGAATTATTTCTTATCTTTTTGGCTAGTTTTTTAGTTAAATTAACGGGCCAGGGCAAGTCAATGTAGCGTGTGTGTGTGTGGTAGGTTGGATGTTATTATTATTATTTGCTTTATCTATTTTCTTTACCATCATCACCATCATAATTTCAGCCGAAGGACGTCTAGTGTTGGACATAGGCCTCCCCCAACTGCCGCCACAAGGAATGATCCTGTGCGATCGCATCCACATCATTCCCGCGACTCTCACCAGGTCATCGGTCTACCTTGTGGGAGGCCTTCCAACACTACTTATTCCGATGCGCAGTCGCCACTCTAGAACCTTTCGGCCCTATGGACCATTAGTTCTACGAGCAATGTGCCCTGCCCACTGCCATTTTAGTTTAGCGATTCTTCGGGCTATGTCGGCGACCTTGGTTATTATTATATATTATTATTATAAAATAAAATAAAAACATTTTACGACTTCTTTTCTACTTCAGTGTACCGAGGCACATCGAATTTCAATTCAGTAATGAGTAAAGTTAAGAAGTTCATGTGTATATGTGACAGTAAAATTGTAAATATTTTTAGATTACAATCTATCTCGCGAGATTGCAAACTATCGAAAGATTGTGAACCTTAAAAAACATCTCACGATTTAACGTATTATTTATCTGTAGATTGTAATATATCGAAATGCTATTTTTAAATCACAATCTATCGCGCATTAAATGGTCAACTGTCCGAAGGCTGTCCCTAATTGGTTGTTCAATTGTGTTAGTTTTGTAATTCTACAGTAAATTCATCGTGATTAACAACAACTGGTATTTCTGAGTTTTGTTGATGGACAGACTCAATATCCGTCATTGTAAATATTATCAAATGAGACCACATAGGTTCACATAGGTTTTGTATAAAAATATGAAAAAAACCGAAAATGTGTGTTATTTGGCTATGTTCGGTAACTATCATTCAAACTACACTTTGTAGGTTAATCACAGATTCAGTTTTACTTCCACAACAATTTCAAATACTAAATTAATATAATTAGCTTTAGAATAATAAAAAATAATTATAAAGCTGTGACTTATTTTCAACACAAAATCAATTTAATGATTGTTTACATTTGACAACAAACGAATAAACACAAATATGGCGGCGTGTAACACATGACGATCAACCAATCAGCGCGTATACCATTTGACAATCTAACAGTTTAACTTCGATATATTGCAATCTCTCGAAAAGTACCTAATGCGTTAAACCGTGAGCTTTCAAAAAAGTGCGAATACTCGAAAATTCTAAATATATATATAAATCTAATTCTATCACGAATACGCACAAATCAAGAGCTATCCGCATATATTTATTGTACATACAACAGTTTTAGAGATAAGTATAAGATTCTGCAAAGCATTACCCCAGTAGGAAACTCGAAAACCTGAAGACGCACCAATTCTATTTTCGGAGGGAGACATATATGCTATTTGCACAAGCATATGCTATTTGCCCATATACAAAATTTCTTTCTCTGATTAGTATTTCAAAATTTTCTTGCTGGGGAATTGTTTCTCCAGCAGAAATAGTTTCTTCTATTTTTTTCCAAAAGGACAACACGCACTGATTTTATATGCGGGGCACATTTACAGCAGATTGCGCACTAATTATACGTTCTACGAGCTACTTTCTTGCTGGGGTAGCGTACACGACATTTGGAATAGTTAATATAAAGAAGTTCATAAAGCATTTTCTTAATAGATTGTTGTCGAATTCCGATAACTAAGCAGCTAAGTACTTATTTATTTAAATTTAAATATAACCTCTGGAACTTTAACATTGAACATTGAGGAGGTAGTAAAATGCTACGAGAGATTGGCAGTTTCCGAAAAGACACTTAGGTACTTAAATAAAATGAGCAAGAAATAATTAGGTAGGTACACGGTAACATTAGACAAAAATATTATGAACTATATTTGGAATAAAATAAAATAACAAAATAATAGACTCAGCATTTACACGGATTCATTACATTACAGTAAAATGCTTTTAGGTACAATTAATCATCAAGATGAACTAAAAGAAATATTAAGAAGATATCCGTGCCTCAGAAGGTTACTTTTGTCAAATGCCCATCAGGTGAGATAGCGGTCAAGCGCGAACCTATCAATAATAATAAAAAAAAAAACATGCTAATCTAATTAGTTCACACTCGAAAAAAACTCACGATAAATATTTTTCTTTTGATCCGGTATACTTAAATAAAAATTTAATAATAAAAAGGAACTTACGTTTCTGATATCTTCAGTTCCGTAGCTAAGCACAACAATCAAACGCCGCCAAATGATTATGTCCTCTTTTATAAAATTGTTCAGTCTGGGGTGGTAATAAGTAGTGGGTGGATAACGGTGGGCGGAGCGACCTTTCATCCCCTAGCCACAGTCAACTGGATTGGTCGCAGCTTAGAGGGCGTGACTCCTTAACGCTTTACTCCTTTCATTATTTATGACGAATTATGCTTAAACAGGTCCAGTAACTTCGTTGTCTTTATTATGTCATTTATTATTCCGCCTACTTTACTTGAGAACTCAACTTAGTCTAGGACCGTCTTTAGTTTTCGGACATAAGTGGCGCTGCATTATTGGAGCCAAAGTTTCAATTTATACACTTCAAAGGATATCGTTTAGAATACCGTGCGTCCGAGTGGGTTAAAGTTTAACCGCATTGCCGTCGGCTGTGGGCATAGACGGGTTGTGGCTGCAGCGATAAACCGAGCAAGATCCCAGATTCGATCAAGATTTTATGAAAATACTAGCTGATCCGACAAACTTCGAACCGCATATTAAAGATAATCCGCCATCTACGGGGAACTCGTGACTTTACAAGTTATTGGTAGGTAGGTGCGTGTTGTTACACAAAGACCAGGTAGCTATAGTACACGCCAAATAAGTTGAACCATTTACTATGGTTGCGCGCGGTCCGCACTTCGACTGGGACCCGAAAATTGGTTACTGCGTATTCAGGGTCGACCGCTTTTCTATACGCATATTGAACACGCTATACCTGACTGCCAAGAAGGATGTTTATTTTTCGAGCTATTTCGTTCTCGTCAGTAACTATTTCTAGTTTATTAATAGAAATTAAATAAGTATTATAAAAAAAGTACAGTTACAGTTGATGTCATGGTGAATGAACTAGCTATTAATAACACGTACAGTTGCAGTTGATGTAATGGTGGATGAACTAGCTATTTATAAAACGTTCAGTTGCAGTTGATGTAATGGTGGATGAACTAGCTATTGATAAAACTTTCAGTTGCAGTTGATGTAATGGTGGATGAACTAGCTATGTATAAAATGCTCAGTTGATGTAATGGTGGATGAACTAGCTATTAATAAAACGTACAGTTGCAGTTGATGTAATGGTGGATGAACTAGCTATTAATAAAACGTACAGTTGCAGTTGATGTATTGGTGGATGAACTAGCTATTAATAAAACGTACAGTTGCAGTTGATGTATTGGTGGATGAACTAGCTATTAATAAAACGTACAGTTGCAGTTGATGTAATGGTGGATGAACTAGCTATTTATAAAAAGTACAGTTGCAGTTGATGTATTGGTGGATGAACTAGCTATTTATAAAACGTTCAGTTGCAGTTGATGTAATGGTGGATGAACTAGCTATTGATAAAACTTTCAGTTGCAGTTGATGTAATGGTGGATGAACTAGCTATGTATAAAAATGTTCAGTTGATGTAATGGTGGATGAACTAGCTATTAATAAAACGTACAGTTGCAGTTGATGTAATGGTGGATGAACTAGCTATTAATAAAACGTTCAGTTGCAGTTGATGTAATGATGGATGAACTAGCTATTAATAAAACGTAGTTGCAGTTGATGTATTGGTGGATGAACTAGCTATTAATAAAACGTACAGTTGCAGTTGATGTAATGGTGGATGAACTAGCTATTAATAAAACGTACAGTTGCAGTTGATGTAATGGTGGATGAACTAGCTATTAATAAAACGTTCAGTTGCAGTTGATGTAATGGTGGATGAACTAGCTATTAATAAATATTCAGTTGCAGTTGATGTAATGGTGGATGAACTAGCTATGTATAAAATGTTCAGTTGATGTAATGGTGGATGAACTAGCTATTAATAAAACGTACAGTTGCAGTTGATGTAATGGTGGATGAACTAGCTATTAATAAAACGTACAGTTGCAGTTGATGTAATGGTGGATGAACTAGCTATTAATAAAACGTTCAGTTGCAGTTGATGTAATGGTGGATGAACTAGCTATTAATAAATATTCAGTTGCAGTTGATGTAATGGTGGATGAACTAGCTATGAATAAAATGTTCAGTTGATGTAATGGTGGATGAACTAGCTATTAATAAAACGTTCAGTTGCAGTTGATGTAATGGTGGATAAACTAGCTATGAATAAAACGTACAGTTGCAGTTGATGTATTTGTGGATGAACTAGCTATTAATAAAACGTAGTTGCAGTTGATGTATTGGTGGATGAACTAGCTATTAATAAAACGTACAGTTGCAGTTGATGTAATGGTGGATGAACTAGCTATTAATAAAACGTACAGTTGCAGTTGATGTAATGGTGGATGAACTAGCTATTAATAAAACGTACAGTTGCAGTTGATGTAATGTTGGATGAACTAGCTATTAATAAAACGTTCAGTTGCAGTTGATGTAATGATGGATGAACTAGCTATTAATAAAACGTTCAGTTGCAGTTGATGTAATGGTGGATGAACTAGCTATTAATAAAACGTACAGTTGCAGTTGATGTAATGGTGGATGAACTAGCTATGAATAAAATGTTCAGTTGATGTAATGGTGGATGAACTAGCTATTAATAAAACGTTCAGTTGCAGTTGATGGAATGGTGGATAAACTAGCTATTAATAAAACGTTCAGTTGCAGTTGATGTAATGATGGATGAACTAGCTATTAATAAAACGTTCAGTTGCAGTTGATGTAATGGTGGATGAACTAGCTATTAATAAAACGTTCAGTTGCAGTTGATGTAATGATGGATGAACTAGCTATTAATAAAACGTTCAGTTGCAGTTGATGTAATGGTGGATGAACTAGCTATTAATAAATATTCAGTTGCAGTTGATGTAATGGTGGATGAACTAGCTATGAATAAAATGTTCAGTTGATGTAATGGTGGATGAACTAGCTATTAATAAAACGTTCAGTTGCAGTTGATGTAATGGTGGATAAACTAGCTATTAATAAAACGTTCAGTTGCAGTTGATGTAATGGTGGATAAACTAGCTATTAATAAAACGTACAGTTGCAGTTGATGTAATGGTGGATGAACTAGCTATTAATAAAACGTTCAGTTGCAGTTGATGTAATGATGGATGAACTAGCTATTAATAAAACGTTCAGTTGCAGTTGATGTAATGGTGGATGAACTAGCTATTAATAAATATTCAGTTGCAGTTGATGTAATGGTGGATGAACTAGCTATGAATAAAATGTTCAGTTGATGTAATGGTGGATGAACTAGCTATTAATAAAACGTTCAGTTGCAGTTGATGTAATGGTGGATAAACTAGCTATTAATAAAACGTTCAGTTGCAGTTGATGTAATGGTGGATAAACTAGCTATTAATAAAACGTACAGTTGCAGTTGATGTAATGGTGGATGAACTAGCAATTAATAAAACGTTCAGTTGCAGTTGATGTAATGATGGATGAACTAGCTATTAATAAAACGTTCAGTTGCAGTTGATGTAATGGTGGATGAACTAGCTATTAATAAATATGCAGTTGCAGTTGATGTAATGGTGGATGAACTAGCTATGAATAAAATGTTCAGTTGATGTAATGGTGGATGAACTAGCTATTAATAAAACGTTCAGTTGCAGTTGATGTAATGGTGGATAAACTAGCTATTAATAAAACGTTCAGTTGCAGTTGATGTAATGGTGGATAAACTAGCTATTAATAAAACGTACAGTTGCAGTTGATGTAATGGTGGATGAACTAGCTATTAATAAAACGTTCAGTTGCAGTTGATGTAATGATGGATGAACTAGCTATTAATAAAACGTTCAGTTGCAGTTGATGTAATGGTGGATGAACTAGCTATCAATAAAACGTACAGTTGCAGTTGATGTATTGGTGGATGAACTAGCTATGAATAAAATGTTCAGTTGATGTAATGGTGGATGAACTAGCTATGAATAAAATGTTCAGTTGATGTAATGGTGGATGAACTAGCTATTAATAAAACGTTCAGTTGCAGTTGATGTAATGGTGGATAAACTAGCTATTAATAAAACGTTCAGTTGCAGTTGATGTAATGGTGGATGAACTAGCTATCAATAAAACGTACAGTTGCAGTTGATGTATTGGTGGATGAACTAGCTATTAATAAAACGTACAGTTGCAGTTGATGTAATGGTGGATGAACTAGCTATTAATAAAACGTACAGTTGCAGTTGATGTAATGGTGGATGAACTAGCTATTAATAAAACGTACAGTTGCACTTGATATAATGGTGGATGAACCAGCTATTAATAAAACGTACAGTTGCAGTTGATGTATTGGTGGAAGAACTAGCTATTAATAAAACGTTCAGTTGCAGTTGATGTAATGGTGGATGAACTATACAGCTATTAATAAAACGTACAGTTGCAGTTGATGTAATGGTGGATGAACTAGCCATCAATAAAACGTACAGTTGCAGTTGATATATTGGTGGATGAACTAGCTATTAATAAAACGTTCAGTTGCAGTTGATGTAATGGTGGATGAACTATACAGCTATTAATAAAACGTACAGTTGCAGTTGATGTAATGGTGGATGAACTAGCCATCAATAAAACGTACAGTTGCAGTTGATGTAATGGTGGATGAACTAGCTATTAATAAAACGTACAGTTGCAGTTGATGTATTGGTGGAAGAACTAGCTATCAATAAAACGTACAGTTGCAGTTGATGTAATGGTGGATGAACTAGCTATTAATAAAACGTACAGTTGCAGTTGATGTAATGGTGGATGAACTAGCTATTAATAAAAACAAACAGTTGCAGTTGATGTATTGGTGGATGAACTAGCTATCAATAAAACGTACAGTTGCAGTTGATGTAATGGTGGATGAACTAGCTATCAATAAAACGTACAGTTGCAGTTGATGTATTGGTGGATGAACTAGCTATCAATAAAACGTACAGTTGCAGTTGATGTAATGGTGGATGAACTAGCTATTAATAAAACCTACAGTTGCAGTTAATGTATTGGTGGATGAACTAGCTATTCTATCAATAAAACGTACAGTTGCAGTTGATGTAATGGTGGATGAACTAGCTATCAATAAAACGTACAGTTGCAGTTGATGTAATGGTGGATGAACTAGCTATTAATAAAACGTAGTTGCAGTTGATGTATTGGTGGATGAACTAGCTATTCTATCAATAAAACGTACAGTTGCAGTTGATGTAATGGTGGATGAACTAGCTATCAATAAAACGTACAGTTGCAGTTGATGTAATGGTGTATGAACTAGCTATTAATAAAACGTACAGTTGCAGTTGATGTATTGGTGGATGAACTAGCTATTCTATCAATAAAACGTACAGTTGCAGTTGATGTAATGGTGGATGAACTAGATATTAATAAAACAAACAGTTGCAGTTGATGTATTGGTGGATGAACTAGCTATTAATAAAACGTACAGGTGCAGTTGATGTATTGGTGGATGAACTAGCTATCAATAAAACGTACAGTTGCAGTTGATGTATTGGTGGATGAACTAGCTATCAATAAAACGTACAGTTGCAGTTGATGTATTGGTGGATGAACTAGCTATCAATAAAACGTACAGTTGCAGTTGATGTAATGGTGGATGAACTAGCTATTAATAAAACGTACAGGTGCAGTTGATGTATTGGTGGATGAACTAGCTATCAATAAAACGTACAGTTGCAGTTGATGTATTGGTGGATGAACTAGCTATCAATAAAACGTACAGTTGCAGTTGATGTATTGGTGGATGAACTAGCTATCAATAAAACGTACAGTTGCAGTTGATGTAATGGTGGATGAACTAGTTATCAATAAAACGTACAGTTGCAGTTGATGTTATGGTGGATGAAGTAGCTATTAATAAAACGAAGTATTTCAATCGGAACCTATTTATTTCATTGTCCCATTTTTATAAAACAGAATGAACTAACTTACATATCAGTTGTTACACAAAAGTGCATTACATGCGTTACATTAACCGTAATATATAATTTCATATAACAAATACAAAGTTAATTCAACGTTAGTAAAAAGTAGATACAGATAGAACAATACGCTAAACATTATTAAAAACAATGCTTTGGAAATAATTCTAATCATCTAAAAATTAAATACGCATAATGTGTGTTTAACGTCACTACCTGTATGTAAAAAGTAGTATTGTTAGTTACTAATATAAGTAAAATCACAGCTGAATATGTTATCCTTTATGTTTACCCTTATTATTGGTTTATATAGTTTGTAGTCAGTTAAATTAAACCGTCCGTCAAATATTAGGATATCTTGAACTTATTAAACACTATGTTATGAAGTTAACACACATTTACGATGACTAACTAATATAAACAAAAAGAATCTCAAGAAACTGTGATCAAATATAAAGAATGTTCACTTGTACAGGCATATTCATTATTTATCTAATAAAATTATCGTATATTTAAACAATTCTGTATGATGCTATAGCGTAGGATTATTATATTAGGACTTCAATAAAGGTATATATACCCTAAAACCGAGCACAGTATATGTGATAACGTTGAAAGCGTGTTATGTGTGGGTGAATGTGGGTACAGAGAGTAGGCAGAACTAGACAGTGAAGCATTACGATAAGATAACTACATAATAATATTATGTAAATATACACCGTGAAATACTGTTAAAATAGAAAGAGTTAATTATGATAACATCCAACTAGAACATAACAAAGAAACTCGAATGTATTTTTTTCTATAGTACGTGATTCAAAACAAAGAGGCATTAGGGATAAGTAGTAAATAAATAATAATAAAGTAAGTTATTTTATCGTCATTGATTTATTATTAACGTACTTAAAAAATTATGACCCCAGGACCAGAGTTGGACAAACTTTTTTAAGGCTACCAGAATTTAAAAAATAACAATAGATTTGATAGCAATAGCCACAAATAGTCAAAACAGTGTTGACGGCAATCAAGGTTTTTCCTTTCAATGTATGTAGATTATGGACTCCTTTTAAACCAAATGATACCATTCGTTAGCCGGAGTCGACCCGCGGCCCTTAGTACGTTCATCCCTGCCCAATCTTATATCATGCAACCAAGAATATATATTTCATAAACAAGAATTTAAAAATCTAAACCTGCTTCACTCAGTAGTGACTCATTGACCGTGTTTTAAACTTCTCTCGTCAAGACATAAGATGCGTTGGGGTAAGATCGATGCTGGGGTAATAACGTATACTTAGATTAAATATCTCACTTAATTAGCTATATTTTTAATGCTATCCACATTGCGTGCCACGTCATAATGATGTGCCGCCGTACAATGTAGCTAGTATTAAAATATGTAGCTAAATAAGTGCGATATTTGATTTATTTGTTTTTACTCCAGCGTCGGTCTTACCCCAACACACTATATTTGTCAATGAAAAACAATATATGTATTTTGTTCTGAGTAGTAAGTTTACATTCTGGATTATGATTTTTGTTATTAAATGTAGAACAATGAGCGTTCCGATAAGAATAGTCGAAATATTGTTTACGTGTATGCAAAAATAATTTGTCTTTTCAATAACTAAGTGAAAATAAACGCTACTAATCGCAGCAGTGTTATTTACCTGTTCTTGTAGCGAAGTGTAAAGTATTATACCGCATTTGGAGTTTTACCAGTGACCTATATATTTTTTAGTGATACATATTGAATAATATGTAATTTTACAAAATAGTGAAGCTCCTTATTACTAAAGATTACACCTCGCCTTAAAAATGTATTCTACATTTTGACTTTACTACAGTTACTTATGTATGAATAAATATAGCAATTAACTATTAAACAATAAGTTATTAGTCTATTCCGTAATTCATTTTACATTATTAGGTATGACATAAAAAATGTGTTTAAGCCATTAGGTCTAAAAATATTATTGCATGAGTGGTTCCAGTACCAGTTTTGTGATAACGTTTAAGTATTTAATTGCACAGAGGTTTCTTTTTATTTAAGTCACAGCCATAATTATTTTTATTGCTTTACTAAAACACAGTAATGTTACAAAACGTGATACCATAGGACTTCGCATTAAACTGTTGAAGTTATAATTATTTATTTGTTGTGCTTTGCATTTGCCAAAATATAAGAGAATGCATTCTAAAAAGTGCAAGTTTTGTAAACAGCACTTAAATATATCGCTGTTTAAATTCAGTATCAATAGTACCAAATGAAATTATGAAATATCTCTCTATAGTACATAAATATTGGTTTTCATAACACTATATGTATAGTTTAACATCAATCTACAACCACTTCAGTGCAGTAACAATAACACTGGATTAGGTGTTGTCGACATGTTAATACGATATAGAGCGATATTTCGTCATTTAATTCAGAAAAATACATATAAAACCATCTTAGCAGATTTTCGAGCGCACTCTCTTAATAAATAAAATCCTGTCTCAGCAATCCCAATTATTAGCTTAGTTACTATGGACTTAAATGTATAATGTTTTTGATAATTAATCAATCTGCACCAGTACATTTAACGGCATGAGATGGGAGAAATCCATGTTCAGAATATGGATAAAGGACACAGCCAGCCGGATTTACAGACTTTTCTCCTGAGTTAATAAAATTTTAAATAACTTTAAACTGTAGTTAAGAAGGTGCCTTCAGAAGCTCCAAGTTCCTATCGTACGTATGTATCCCAAACACATTTTTTATTCAACATTTGTACTTATATTTTCCATTCATTTATTTACTAACTATAATGCGTATTCTCATTTTAAATAAAGTGCAACTCCAACTTTATTAATTACACAGGCCAACAAAAAAAATGTTTGTAAAACACTTTTTAAACCAAATTACCTGAATTCTATGTATTTTTGGGTGATATTTATCACCCACGATTCTCATGTACTATGACATCCATTGTGATTCCAATAAAATAAAGGGGAAAATTGATACATAAAAATTAAAAACAAAGTTTTTTATTGACTTACAATTTTCACTAAAAATAATATTGAATTATAATAATGCGAATATTGAGTGCTTATTTTTTGTATTTTCACTCCCTTTTCTTCGTAAAATTTCTTGTATAACTTTTTTCCGATGTGGTGATTTTGTTGTTCTCTTTGCAGATACCAACAGTAATCACCCATCATATTGATACTCCACCGTTCTTGTTATCGTTACTCCATCTCTTTTATGTCCTAGCATAGTGGCAGTAAGTCCCGGTCCATGTCCTATCGGCCGATCAACTGAAGGAACGACAGGATAGCCACCACTTTCTTATTTTTAGAGTTATATCCAACATCTATGCCACAAAAATAACAATCGCTTAAATGATTTTTCTATTCTCTCCATACTATGGGTACAGCAAATTTAAAAGCATTCTTAAACCATTTCAAAAGATCCTCGACTTAAACAAAATAAACTTTTCTGAGCAACCCAAAATTTGTCTTGATTAACGAATTCGATACCAAAATCTGCGAAATATACTTTTCTTTAAATCAGTAATGTCCCTTTCACGTTATAACAAAGACACCACAAATACCTACAACAAAAAGCGTTGGGAGATTTTTTACAACCACGATTAGCCATTTCAGAGTATGAATAAAAAACATCTAGGTTAAACACTACAATGCAAGGGTCTATCAACCTAAAGAAAATAAACAGTCGTGCAGTTTATCTGAACTACTCACCAAATAACATTTCATTTTATTGTCAAGCTTATACCACTAAAATATCTTGCCAACTTAATGAATTTAAATGATTAAAGATCGATAACAATTTATTTTAATAGATTGAAGTGTGCCAAATCGATGGGTGATATAACGTTTTTTATATTTTTTTCAGAATCAGTACAACCAATTACATAAAGTTCAGCTAAAACTATTGAAAACGTTTTTTCATCGTTGGCCTGTGTTATTGTTTAAAAAATATTTACAACCGAGATAGCAAGGTGTTTCTACTTAAAGGTTTCATATTGATAGTGATTTACGCATTAAATGACTAACTTTGGCGTTCCTATAAAAACCAAAAAGCTTCGACAACTTTGACTTATTGAATGATAAATGATGCGGTTTCGGTATGTAATACAAGGTTTCGGATTTTAATACACGTGTTGGGATAGCTAGAAAACCAAACACATTCAAAAACCTACTAAAACATTCAGAATAACTGTTAGTTTCTCTTATGAAGGATTAGTTAACAATAATATTTAAATATTAACGTGAAATTCATACCGCATTATTTTAAATCATCTTCTATTCAATCATCAAGACATAAAATTATTTTTAAATTAATAACTATAAATCTTAAAACAAATAAATTATATTGCTAAAATGCGTTGCGGACAATCGAACTTCGAATCTATGAAATAGCGCAATTTAGTGATTGGATCCTTAAGGTTAAACATTTGGTTTGATTGATTATATTAAATCGACATCAGCTACTTTTCTTACATTTATAATTTTTGATAAATTATTATTACTTAACGGTTTCCTCATAATACACACATTTTTGAAAACCCGTTTTAACTAACACTAGTGAAAACAGGTTTTCATAATAGGCTGAAATTAACTATGAAAATGCCTAAATATATTTACACTATTGCGCAGAGCAAAGTGCGGTTTTATCTAACCATTTTACATTCATAAAGGTATCGTATAGTGTTAGTGAAAATGAACATAACGGTTTTAGAAATGTAGCTGTGTAGATACACTAAAAACTGTGGTTTATTCTGGTAGGTGCGCTCTACCCTCATCTACTATCTGCAGTTTCAACGGCATCTGACTTACTGCTCTTTTTCAATAATTCTACCCGCATGTCAATAATCGGTGCTATCGGTGCCTTTATTAAGTGCTAATAAAAGTTAAGATTCACCCTTGTGACTTATTGACACATTAAGAAAACGACAACCGAGTAAATTCGAAATCTAGCACAGTCGACACTGAATATGCAATGACCGTCACAGCCTTAAAGCGTACACACAGTCACAAATATTGATTATGATACATTTTTTAAATGGGATATTTTTTATACTTATTTTGTAGTGAATTGAAAACATTTGAAATTCCTCCCAATATGTTACTTTATTTCCTAAAACGATCTAAATGAAAGTTATACCTTTCCATGTTATTTCTCTTCAAAGTCCCTCCCAGCTCAACCTAAGTCATTGGCATTTTAAATAAAATCATACTGGACCTATTAATTTTATATTGCATTAGTATATGACAGAATATCTATTTCCAAAAATGGACGTTCTCGTGCACTCAATAACATGAAATTATTTAGATATTTAAAATAATGACCAAGATTTACCTGAAAACCATTCACGTTAACGATTTCTTACGAAAAATTTATTAGAAATCAGTAATTAATACAAATACTAAAATATGGCTAAACTAAATCTCGAGGGTAAAATTTAATCTTTTGAAACGAATGGAATTTGAAAACCGGATTATAGTGACGATACGTTCTACAAAGCGGCTAGCTTATTAACAGTGTAACGCTAAGGTGACTATAAATTATGAAGCACAGATTCAAGAAAGACTGGGAAGAGTCAAAATTTGGGCCCCGGTGCCTCCCATTTCTGTCTGCGGGGTTTAAAGTAACCTATGGGAGTGCCCTAAAATTTAAAGCACGATGCAGTCGCTCTTGTTCAAATTAATAATGGATGTAGCAATAGATTAAACCTTTTAAAATGGAGTATCGACGATGCGCCCTAAGCCGCTTTGACGAACGTCAAGTGCGCATTCAATGCGGCTTACTTTATTTCAGCCGAATTATAATTTGATTCGATCGTAGACCCATTACATAATAGTGACGTTTTTCAATCCGGAGCACGAATTCGTAATGCAAACCAGATTAAAGTGTTTATTGTCTGCGCTCGCGCTTGATCAAATCTGTTCTGCTGAAGATCATAGAAGACAAGACAGCGTATGCGGTAGATCGCGGCTTGCCATATTATTAAGCATCATCATAATAAATAAAGAGAATTATTCAGAATCGACTAGGGGCGTAGCTACCGCCGTATCTGCCGTATCAATTATACGGGGCCCCCGGGCTACAGGGGCCCCCACGTGGGCAAAAAATTCGCAACATGTAAACAACAAACGACTCGTATGGTAAACCAAGCATTTGTAAAAAAAAACATTTTTTTTATACGGGGCCCCTGTGAGACTTTTGATACGGGGCCCCTCTGGTACTAGCTACGCCACTGGAATCGACATAGTTCGTTACCATACAAGTTACCATTCGTTTTAAATGAGTTTATTGTTTTGAAGTTATTGTTTGTATGAGAACGTGTTGCTTTTTATTAAATAGTGTGATACCTACAAATATTTGCAGAATCAAATATATGCTGCGCTTAGGCTTAATGTTGAGACTTTCAGTCAGACGGAAGAATTATCATGCTCTATAGTAGTCCAGGGATTACAACACTATTCAGTCGTTGCGTCATAAACACGCTGTTACTAATAGTAAGTAGTAAACTATTACATTGTCAGTACTAAGATTAACGTTAGATATAACTGCATCCTAAGAGCACACTTTAGTCTATCGTACTATCTACTTATCGTTTGGTTAATTAAATGCCATTAGTGTTGCATTAGCAACACTCTAACAATTTTATTATTAATAGGTATTAACACATGTATGTTCATTATGAAGGCGATATTATATGGTTCCTATAATAAGCAAAGCAATTAACTATTTACCTCAAACGAATGACATAGTACTTTCCATTATATTAACGTCAAGTGAACTGATTGTTTTTTTTTGTATTATTTTTTTGTGTACATTCTCAAATAGTCAAGTGACATATAATAATATATTTAGGTTAAATTCCGACTTGTTCACAAATTATCTGATGCGCTGTGTTTTATTTTTCTTTAATAGTTTTATTTTTTAATTTTCTTTTACTATTTCCGGCAAGCAAATTAAAAGTGAAGGTTAGTTTTTACTACCTCAAATTAAGCATTATTGCATAGAGACTAGTTATTTCATGATTACTATAATTACACCATATCAAACCTTAATTACAATAAAAAAGAGTAAATCAGGCATTTAACAGATTATAATGAAAAGCTTGTAAGAAGCATTCATTAATTTTATAGCTCACTTTATACGAACAAAGTTATTTGCAAATACCATAACACTAGTAACAACCTACAATTCTTGTATCTATCACACTACGGGTTATATCATTAATTTTCAAAAGCACTTAGGTACTTTTGTAAATTTTAAGATTTATTTATGAAAAAGATTATATTGACAACATCAAAATATTTATACTCTATTTTAGTTGGTTTGTACTAGCACGTCTGCCACATAATGACATTACACCTAGCTAGCTTAGCTCTGCCTTGAGTTTACACGGTTAAACTACATTCCAAAATTAGCAAAATAAATATTTCATTATCATTTTATTAAATAAGTACATACTCGGTTTTGCCACAGCCAGACAGCCACTAACATAATATTAGGTGTTTTAATAAAGAACATTACTATATCAATAAGCACACAATACATCATACCGCGAGAAAAATTTATATCTATAACGATACTAATAAGGTTTCATTAATTATATACGCTAAATACTTCACAGTCGGGTTTATTATTATGTTTATTTTATTATATGTGTATTAGTTCTATCATAAGTACTAAGTTGTACCTAAGTACAGCTACGGATTAGGCAAGTATAATAAGGTCTGTATAAAACTACACTAACACAAATATTACAATGTGTTTTTTTTAGAATGAGTCGAATCACGTTTATGTATGTAATCTAAATTTTTATACATTATTGTATTATATCAATATGCTACACTGGCAAGAATTCTATTTGTACTTATGTGCGGTGAAAGCCCATATCACACTACCATACGCAGACCTATCAGCGATGAGTAAGGGGTTAGGTTCAAGTTTAGAGACCGTTGTTTAAAAAAAGTTGATAACAATCTTGTCAGTAGGACTTAGTAAACTTTCGGTTCTACTGGCAAGTCTTAGGATTTGAGGTGACCCTCCCTCACTCGGCTATCGTCAAAGTTGAGCATGGTTTAAAGGCTTATTTGCTTCATCTAAAGCCATCCAACGCGATGTTTGATGGAGAAGCAATGCGAAAAAAGAGAGATAACGCCTGAAAACTCTGTTGGAATTCAGTAATTCCGTAATTTACTCGAATATTTCACAAAACTTGATCCAGGAAATACGTGTTTTTTTAAAACCCTTAAAAGTTATTGAGAAAAATTGTCATCATTTAGAATCTCGGTTAAATGTGCAAAGCTTCTATAGAAGTACTTTATTTTTTAATATATGAGTACATTGTGGAGGGCCAAAGTTCATATAAAATAGCAGATTTTCAGGTCTTTACTGGATTAGTGTTACATAAGTTTATGTTTTGATTTCTATAGAAGCTTAGAATATCCACAAGATAACTGTGTATCCAAAATATCTGAAGAAAGATGTGTAATAACATCAGAATCACGTAAGAGCCGCTTTTAAGGTAGTTCGGACTTCTAGAGTAACAGCTGACGAACTAACCTATCTAATCGATCTTTGAACAGTTTGCATAAGATACTCGTAGTTAGGCACTAAACTTTCTAAATATATTTCGCTATCTTCCGTTCAAATACCATAAAAATGCTGGGGACTTATGCTTTTTACTAACCCAAAATCATGGCAACTTCCATCTCCTGCGCAAACGTAGGTATGTATCTACTAGATAAGTATGTTTTACATAGCAATCGCTGAACAATCGTAAGTATATGGTATGTGATATAGACCATAGGCTGTAGGGTAGTGCTTCAAATAATATTTTAGAGATTATCCCACGTTAGAAAACAGATGAAAATTAATACGCACAAATCAAGGTAATATAATCGTTATAAGGTACAGTACCCGAACCAAAGCAACCTGGAACTAGATTACAGTGAAGGTACCTTTTGGTGAACTCCGGCGGGATATGGAAGGGTTTTATTGAATTTAGGTATGAAATAGAAAACACATTTAATTCTAGTTTGCTCTGGACTGATATTACTGCTTGTACTAGGAAGATAACTCTGATATAATGTGGCAAGATGGGAACCTGGTGCAAGATATATACTGTGAACTGTTTTACGGATAAGCTAGCATTGCTTTTAGAGTATAACTAAAACAGAAGGCCGAAAACAATTCTCACACTTTATTCATGCTTTCATACTGGAGCCTCATTATTACATTGCTATTGAACCGTTGAGTCTTGAATGGGCCGAATCAAGCTTGGGTATTATTACAAAATAACGATAATTTGTCTTGTTTATATTGCTTGGATTCAATTACCACTAAATTTTGAATAAAACAGTGCTGAAAGCAAGGCTCACCACTCTGAGCATACTCAAAGCATTGCAAACAAAATGTACCGTCGATAATTTAATAAAAATATAAATAATGCACAAACTTTTGATTAATACAGGTCCATTGTATACTCAATGGACAATAACATACGTAGTTGACAGATTAAGTACATAGTCGCTAGGCTGGATTAATTACTTGATTAGATATATTTGAATACATTTTTAAAGCAGTAAAGATAACAAAAACGAAAATGCAATAATTTGTGTGTGTGTGAACTGAGGAACCATACTTGCATTTCGCAAAATAAAAATCTAAGGATTTAGTAAGTCTTAAAACAATTTTGGAAACTTGTAAAAATATAGAAAAAATAATACAGCCAGACCATCAGCCAGATCTCGAAAAGTATCCGGAAAATTGAAGTATTGTGACTACAGACATTTAGTAAAGACTTTGTAAAGATATTTACAAAATTTCAGACCACAAAACAGCAAAGATAAAAAAAAATATAATGACTAAACTGGGGTCCCTCAATCCACATAAGACAGAAAAATATTTTAGCGAATATTACCGAATCTAATACATAAAATCTTTCCTTTTCTGCACCAAGTTTTTGTAAATGTCGTAAAGCATTTTGTAAAAATATAATGAAAAAAAAAATATCGACGCAATATGAAGATAGCGGTTTTTAAAACGGGTCCCTCAGTTCTCACATTCACAGATATTGAATATGTACTAGCTGCTAGGCGAGAGGAATATCAGGAACTCTAATGTACTCAACTTTTAGGAAAAAGTTTCTTAAACGTAGTTTTCTAAACGATTTTGAGTTTGATTTTATCCGTCCGACCGACCGACCGTGTAGCCGGCCGGCCGCTTGACTTCGATAAACACTAAACACAAATACGCTCGTGAGCTGCCAAAAAAATGAGTGAGATGTTTTGTCTAACTGAACAAACGTTTTTGACGATACTGGCATGTAGGTACTTATGTATTGGAATCGAGCACAAGGGGCACAGCGGAAACTTGTCAGAAGCAATCAGGAGCAAAATGATAAAATAATAGCCCTGCCTAGTCTGGCAATTCTTGCGCCCCCCAGAGTCTACACCCTGTGCCTAGGCACCGGTGGCACTGTAGGGCAGTGCTACATGTTCAATATCTGTGAATGTGAGAACTGAGTAACCCGTTTTAAAAACCGCTATCTTCAAATTGTGTCGATATATTTTTTTCCATTATATTTTTATAAAATGCTTTACGACTTTTACAAAAACTTATCTTCAAATTGTGTCGATTTTTTTCATTATATTTTTACAAAATGCTTTACGACTTTTACAAAAACTTGGTGCAGAAAAGGAAAGATTTTATGTATTAGATTCGGTAATATTCGCTAAAATATTTTTCTCTCTTGTGTGGATTGAGGGACCCCAGTTTAGTCATTATATTTTTTCATCTTTGGTGTTTTGTGGTCTGAAATTTTGTAAATATCTTTACAAATTCTTTACTAAATGTCTGTAGTCACAATACTTCAATTTTCCAGATACTTTTCGAGATCTGGCTAATGGTCTGTGAGGACTGAGGGCCCCACTTTAAGGGCTGTATTTCTTTTTGTATATTTTTACAAATTCCCAGATTTGTTTTACAATTGTTTTAAGACTATTGCTAAATACTTAGATTTTTATTTTGCAAAATGCAAGTATGGTCCCTCAGTTCACTCACACACAATTATTTAGGTCATATAATAATGCAGGCATACAGTATTTAGATTACATGTTATAATTAAATGTGTAAGTATTACTTTTAACAATAAGTTTTTGATATGTTTCTTTTTTTGTATTACCTTAATGTTAATCTTACAATATAATTGTCACGGTGGTATAAGAAGGCATACAAGTTATATTATTTGACGGCGATCATTTCATTAACCAACTAAATAGTTAACAACACAACATAACCATACGACCTAAGAAACATTTTAAAATGTATTATCATGATAATAAGTGCTAACCGGCATTACATATATTATGTAGTTCGCGAGAGCCAAATCATTTGTAAAATAGCGTAACAAGTGTAGCTGTTCATGTGGCGCTACTAAGACCTAAACAAGTCTTTCGTTTCATCAGAATGCGCATGAAAAGCTAACCGTCAACACTCTCATAATACCCATAAGAAAATTGCTCACAAAAAATAACTTTAATTTTTATTCACAATAATATGTACCTATGCACAATATTTAAACATCTTTGGTGACATACAATGTTATTTTATTAGAATTAACGTTATCAATAAACCAAAATTAACGGTAAGGTTTTTATGTTACATATTAAGATTTCAATTAAATCTAACGGATATATAATACACAAAAAATAACATAATACTATGTTAATAAAATAATATTTACACATTGGTCTACCTAAAATTCAATGAGAATATTTGATATAATATAACTAACATATGTTTATTTACTAAACAAATCAATTCTAAATAAATATGAAAAATGAATTCATTTATTAAAAAAAAGCAACGCGTTTCCCTACCAAATTATTATGAAGCCTTCAAAGGGAATGGGTACTATAAAAATATTACCTTTTAATATCAATATAAGTAATTTATATTAGAGCATATCTAAAAATCTGCTGTAAGTTATTGTATCTGTCCGTACTGTCGTCTTGACAATAGAACAGTTCAATTACAATATGTTTTAGAATTCTACATCACGTTGTGAAAGGTTGCAAATTGAGTTAGGAATGTCTGAAGTAAGTAAAAAGGAAACAATATTTATTATGTAAGTACTAGTCAAGAAATCTAGTAATTTTAAAAGTCAAAAACATAACGGCACCCTGAAAAAAAAAGTAGAACTATGAATAACTGCATAGCATCACGACTGTTTAATCCAAGGGTGAATACGCAAAGTACCTACAATAATGGGGTCAATTAGCCCGTCGTGATCATATTTTTACTCACTTCAGACATTATAACAGTGGTCACCGCGGCTGTTATATAACCCTATTATCTTTGCAAACTCAGAACGAATGATAACCTACTAACAATTCTTTCAACCGCCTAACATCGCAAATAAAGAGTTGGATGTTCCGATACTCATTTATAGGCGTGCTTAAACAAATGACTCCAGCTCTACCACAACTGGACTGACAGTTTAATATATTTTGTATACTATGAGGCTGAACGTCCGTTTTAAGCGGCATTCCTTCTATATTTAGCAAACATGAAAATTCTGTTCATTATAAAAATAAAGAGTTATATTTTACGGTTTTTTTTTACAGCTATATATAATTGGTGTAAAATGCAGAGGCACTTATTTACTTCTTTAATTTTTTTGAAAAAAAAAAAATCTAAGTATTCTTTGAAGTGATACGTAACTACGGCAAGGTTATTGTTGCGAGTACATTACTTTTTTCTTAATCCTTTAAAATGGTTTTTCGATTAAGAACATGATCATATCGCCGTCGTGCCCTCGAGATAAAAGGTTTGATTGATATGGACCACATCAAAGACAGCTGGAATGTGTTAAGTTATGTAATAAAATCGTTAAGATTACAAATTACTCTCCACACCATAAACCAGCTGCATTCGATCCGAACTTATCTTCTTCTTTCTTCTAAGAAATGATCTTTTCCAAACAATTATGTAAATGTCCTCTTATCAACTAGCTCGACGCTTACAAAAGATATCAGATGAAGTGGATGTTAGACGCCCTTGCCTAGTTTTTAGTACTTTTTATGCAAGCATATATTGTGTATATGCCGTGTATTGACAATTGTCTCGTCTGTAACTTTGGATATCGGTGTGATAGCCCAGCAATAAAACGCTTTGCAGTTAGTAGTTTTTACTAATTAATTTGATATTTTGTAATGGTCTTTAAGTTAGGTTCCTCTGTCAAAACATAACGACGCGGGCCTAGCGTCCCTGTCACAACTAGCAACAGTCCAAATGTGCGCCTTGACGCATACCTACTCGAAGACTAGATGTTAACATACCTATCATGAGAAATACTCGTCGTCTTTGTCATGGAAACCAAACCTCGAACATACGAAATCTAGTACGTCTTTTGGGCAAGTCTAGTTTAAAAGGTGATCGTAATATTATCAAGATTATTATCGCCGTATAGTAACATTTCGGACACCCATTGTTGCATGTTTGTGTACCTGACAGTTTTACCAGCAAATTGATGATTTAATGCGGAAAATGTGTCTGCACGATTACATCAGCAACGCAAATTAATAGTAGGTATTGTTTTGTTACAGCAACTACCTAGTCACCTAATGAGTCATTACATCACAAAGGATAATTCTGATATTTACAAAACAGCGAATTGGCGAAGCAGCAAATCGAAATTCATGAATATAAATTACATACAGCAAACTTGTAATGTTATGATACAGTTTTAGAAATATACATTTCAAATACCTATATTCATATATAGTTTCCGTTCAGCGTTCGTTAGAAATAAATAAAAAATACATATCCATTACAAAATTAGAACATAATTATGGGAAAATCATTAGGAATTCATATAATAAATTAATATAAATAGTCACCTTATTACATGGATTTTTAAAATGGTAGACAGAATGGCTAAGTAACCTCCTGGAGTCGTTCACATGTCCGCGAGAAGCTCCGAGTAATAGTGAGTTGCACTCAGGTAGTCTACGAGGCGCCTAGGTAGAGGTAGGTTATTGATGAGGTCTCGACGTACGTACTTTAATATCACAAATCTGAAATTATAAAAAAAAATCGTGTTTATCCAATCAAGGAAATACTGGGTGTCTCAGAATAAATTCAGTTTTGTATATGTATAAAAAATTAGCATAAATATTTATATACGAGGGGCGGCTGATAAGTTCGCAGCCTAAGGTACTAAATGAATGAAATATACTGTTTTATATTTTTTATTTTTCAATGTAATCACCCTCAAGTGAAATACACTTTTCACAACGTGAATATACTTTTATATAACAAAAAAAAAATTCTTTACATTTTCTTCAAAATAGCTGTCTTCAACCGCCATCATTTAATTGTCGTCCGAAAATCTTCGTCCCCATAGCTCCTTTTTTAAATTAGAAAAAAGGAAAATGTCACTGGGAGTCAGGTCTGGATTGTAACGTGGGTGGTCAATTTCTGTAAAGCCCGTAGATTTTAAATCATCCCTGCAACTCGAGCTATGTGAATGGGCGCGTTGTCTTGCAAAAAAAGCACTCCGTGCGTTAACTTGCCACGTCTTTTCTGTACGACTACCTTACGTGCATGAGTCATTAACTTAGCGTAGTTAAGGCTATTCATTGTAGTACCTTTAGGCAAATAACCAATGGATAAAATTCCCTCGCTGTCCCAGAGAAAGGTAGCCACAAGCTTCCACTTTGAATTTCTTTGGTGGCCTTTTGCATCGACTCTTGTTTGGACTCGGGATTGTACTGACGAATCCATGTTTCATCCATAGTCACACACAATGCGATCATAATTTTCATCCAGATTCGGCTGGCACGACTTCAAAAAATCTTTACAGCTGCCTAATCGTCGCTGCTTGTCAAGCGGTTTGAGCATTCGCGGTTCTCAACGCGCACTATTTTTTTTAATATGCAAAATCTCTCCAATCCATTCTTCACTAATCTGTAGCTCTTCTGCTATCTGACAAAATTTAATTCTGCAATCAACCAGTACTAATTTTTCCACATTTTGACGTTTTCTTCGATCAAGACCGTCACAGGGCGACCCTAGCCCTAGCCCTAGGGTCGTCTTCACATGTCTCTCTGCCTTGCTGAAATAGCCGAATCCATTTTTAACCATCGTAATGAAGGGCCGGAATCCTGAAGAACTGATGACATCTATTTGAAAATTTCTTTGGGCGTATTGCCTTTTTTAACAACGAGTTTAATCACAGCGCGTTGTTCCAAATTGCGAGAATTTCCATTTTCCGTTGACACCGTGTTGTTGCTTGTTCCAAAAGTAATTTATTTACGAACTAAATTATAAAAATATCTGCAATTTATAAGATTGTTGTAATAAATTGCAGAGTTTTGAAATTAATGGTATTAGTAGTGAGACATTGAGTTATCGGTAAGAACTTTAGGCTGCGAATTTATCAGTCGCCCTGGTAGGTACGCATTAATTTACAAAATCAGAAACTGAAGACATGGGAAAATCTTGTTCAATACGTTGATGTGATAACAACAGCCTGACTTCGAGTATTCGAAAAGATGGCACATTTCATCGGCAAGTTAATTACATTTACATTGTTTTTTTTTAATATTATTTATCGGAGTTTAACTTATACTGGTCATAATTGTAGGTTTGAACAAAACTAGTGATGTACCAGTTCTTATAACCACCTCTGTTATCGATATAGCAATAAATCTATTTACTATTTGTACGATCTTTTTTTACCAATTAAAATAGAGATGCTGATTACTGGTTTTAGATACCCAAAAAATCCTGATATTTGTTGATATATTATACTACTGATAATTGCAACTAAATGAGAAAATGGTCCCTTGGATACTACTTTTTAGTGTTATAATAATTATAAGTACCTATGTAATGTTTTTATAAATATAGAGGATTTACCAGTTTTTGTTATTTTTGAAATTTTACGTTACCACTTAAAATTTATTAATTATATAAAGTATGCATATTTTATGTTAAAATAATGTTGAGAATTAGGAAGATAAAAAACAATTAATAATTGTAAGTTGTAATATTATATTTAAACCCTTATTATTATTTAAACCAATCATCCCTAGCATGCGACGACCTTGAGCGGGCCAATCAGAACGCAGTACCCCGTTTCCCCGTACCTCAGCTAGTTGACAGAATTGTTTTGGTGCGTTAGATCAAGCATAAGGCGTCTATGGGCTGTATGGTCGATGGGCCGAGTTGATCGTGGAATTGTGAAATATTCGGGCGAACACGAATGCTTGCCAACAATTGGCCGCTAATGAAGACTATAAGAGTAATTTAAACCAATACAGTGGGTAGCCTTGTCGAATTTGATGTTTTAATCGCGACATGAATATTCACGCAATTATGTAGCCACAGCATTATAGATTTTATTTATATTTACGAATTATATAAATATTTCCAGTTTGTGTCTAATTGAATCAATAATGACTACTCTGTAATCTGATTAACCTTTACTCAGATATGTTTGATTCAGCTTCCAGTCTAACCGGAAAACGCTGAATACCAGTATTTCACGTGGTGGACCGATGACTTAACTGACTCTCTAAAACTCCACCAACCAGTAACTGGGTAACATATTCCTTACTTTAAGAAAACGTCAGCTGGGCGAGTTCAATGACCTGTAGGAAGTTAGTACACAATAACCGACCACTACTTAAAAGGTCATTGACTTTTAGAAAAAAAGTACTTTATTTTTTTATTTTATCTTTACAAATCGATGTTGTGTGTGTATTATGATGTTTCATGTACCAGATCGACCCTCCACGGGATTAAAACGATCAAAATTTAACAGTGTATAAGTTGTTTAACTTACGACTCATGACAAATCTAAAATTTACACATGACAAACAGCGTTACGAAGTACGGCATAAATTATGGATGGACACCCCTCCACGGACCAACCACGGCAAAAGTGGCTTAACCTCGAGTATAGAATCCATCGACCAATAATAATAGCCGCACGATTGTTATTACTTAGCCACAAATTGCGCGTTTATAGTTCCCTCTTAAAAATAAAAGTACAGCTTACCTGCACATATGCTGGAGACTTTGTACACGCTTAAACCTTGAAACCGGGTATAGCAGTTGGACTCGCACTGGCCCAAGCACGGGCCTCAGGTTCAAAAAGAATAAATAGCGTCCGCTGCGGGACGTCTCGACCGCATTCTCTATGAATTCTACTATAGTCTGAGCTTTAAACATAGTGCATCCACCAAAACAGAAATTACCTGGAAATTAAATATAAAAACGTTCCATTATTCCATTCCTCCATCATAACCAACTTATTCTTTTGTATAAATAAAAACCAATAAAAAAATTAAATATGCCTAATACGCCAACAGTTTTTGGGAGCAGGTTCCAAGCTAGCTGTAGAACCTATCAATAAGCGCCATGTCTAGGCTTTGGGGATCAAGCACTTAATCTAAACCGCCCAAAGAGAACCTGCTATAGTGTTTTAATCTATAGACTATTTAATATCATTACAGCAGCATTGGCCAGGCGTTTCCGTTAAACCCTGACACTTGGACCTAGTGTGGTTGATGAAAGGGTTCTACTGATTCTTGCCTCATCTAGTTAAATTGTCGAAAAAATAGTCGTGACCTATTTTCAAAATAAATATAGGAATTTTATCGTTATAGGAATCCAAAAGTTGTGTTCCGAGGGATTCCATAATCCCGTCTTTACATCAATGTCTGCACATTTACCAAATTGCAATTAAAAACGTTATTTTATTATATAGAGCCGAAGAGACTCCGTTACTAAACGATTAATATTCAAAATTGTTTAAAAATCACTGAACCAGACTTTTAACGGCTTCAAAAACTAATAGTGATCGCAGTCAAGCACTAGTTTATATCAATTTAAAATGAATGACCTACATCTTAGACAGCTTTATATTTTTTTCCAATTATCAGATCACCAATTCCGATCCTAATCGACCTGAGACAAATAATAATAAAATAAATGATGGAATTCTTACCCTGATCATGTTCGATCCTTACATGTCTAAGACCATTTAACTTAAATGTTAGAGTGAAGATATAATGATCATCACTGCTGTCACGGACGATAAATGAACCATCAGGTTCATTAGAGAGAATCTTTTCAGCAGCTTCTACCGATATCGGGCCCCAGTACCAACCATACTGAAACAAAAATATATATTATGAAACACATATCAAAGGTCTTTACATCGCTAATTTTTGAGATTAAATAACACAGCAACAATAATAATTTCCAGAACTTACGTCTTTTACTTTCTGTATGGAAGTAGCGAAGTCCATGACGGTCTCTTCTTCGTTGGCGGGGCGGCGCACACCCTGATGCACGTGCGCAGGCGGCGGCAGCGGCGGCAGCGCGCGCCGCACGGCCGCGGGAGGCGACTCCTCCGCTCGCTCGTTCACCTTTTCCACATCCGTGGCGTTATCCACCACGGGCTGACGTCGCCATCGAAACAAGTTGCAAAAACTCTGCTTCAAATTAATTGATAGTATCCTTACTGGAGACATTTTAGCCTTTTGGCTTTGATTTGTCTTTTTAACGACTTTGTCGCTCTTTTCTAATTCAATGACATCTTTCGGAATATTTTCTTTATGCTTTTTGTTCTTAACATTCATTCCAAATGAATTTTTGTTTGCTTTTCTGTGGTTATTATTTGTTTCCAAAGTTCTAGTTATTTCATTACTTTCTTTTAAAAATACTGCTGAACTGGCATCTTTGCCTATATGTTTTGCATGGATGCCGACATTACTGACTATGGGATTATTCTTTTTATTAATAGTAGCTCTACATTCCGAATCACTTGAACTAGAATAAAGAGTGTGTAAATATTTTCGCATTTCGCGCAAGGTCAAATGCAATGAGTCAGTGTCAGAATCACCAGTACTTTTTTTACAAGACGAACTAGGCAAGCTATGTCTTTTAGTTTTCACATCTTTAGTTCTATTATTTTCTTTTGTTTTATGACTTTTGTCAACAGGGGTATTATTAGAGGCCGTAGTTTGAAGAGTATTTTTTCCACGCTTTCTGATATTCCTGGGCGGTTTCTTTCCTTTGTTTCTTACATTGCTTTGACTGGGCCGTACCATATCAATGGGTACTGCATAAATGTCGCTATCGAATGGAACATTGTACATATCAGTAATATCGGAAGTTTTAGTAGTCAGTGTATCATGAGAAATAGCCTGAGTTATGAAACTAGAATCATCAGCCTGGAACTGTGTTACAAGCGAGTTGTGGCTGCTAGATAATCGCGACGAAAGCGAATTCCTCGAAGAAGGTCGATTAACACGACAGGGACTCAAGTGAAGAAGCCTTGGACTCGCAAACCTGTGATTCAAACATTGACGCCTTTCGTATAGTGATTCCGGCTTAAATTTTCTTGGGTATATAGGCGAAATGTGCCTTGTACTTATTGCTTTAGTGTCTCCAGCATCAAGTGTGAAGACAACAGTTGGAGGCACATGCACAGCCGAACATTTCTCAATGTTATCCTCAGTAGGGTTATCCTGTAAATAAAAACTATTGTTAACAAAAACGCACATGACATTTATAACAGCTTTACCCAAAATATGGATGGACAAATAGTGAATCAAAAGAAGAGCAAGCAAAATAACACACAAAATATTTGGTGTTCAAAAGGGAAATTGTACAGATGTCCTGGTTTACCGAAATGTTTGGTCTACAAGATAAACAGTAAGAGAAGATATTGAGCAGCGATTTTACAAAGTGCATATTCAAAAGCACCTCAATACTTTAGCGTTTGTTATGACTGACGTGAGAACTAGTGAGAAGCCGATTGCAACATGTTCAAAAATCAGCCTGATAAACTAGCAACATACTTGAAATTCAGGTGGTGGTTCAATTGTTGTAAGAGTTACTTTTCCAGGTCCTTTCTTCACAGTATTAAAAAAATCACCACACATGCGTTCTGATGCTTCAGCTGATTCGCATAAGGACAACGATTTCTCATCAAAGTCACTTTCTTGCAACTACACACAAAAAGACAAAGACATGGTTACTAAAAATAGATAGTTTTAATACAGAATTGAATGGGTTAAAATGTATCACACTAGATTAAGCTTAATCATTTAAAAAATTCTTCGCTTGGCTTTTATTTTCAGTCAAAAAACATAGGGAAAAACATGACAAAAAATAATCAATTGTAACATGGTCAAAACAGCCTGCAGAAGTTACTTTCACACCGCTCATGCATATGGGATACTTACTCAGCATAATATTACATTTAAAAATCAGCATAGCAATGTGTACAATCAGAAATTTTACATAAATGGCTGACTTTACAATGATCTCATAGCCACCTCATAACTTTTGTATATAATGACAGATTTGTCTTACAAAATCAATAAAGTGACTGTAGTTTTTAAATAAAAGATTATAACAATAGACAATTAAGAGAAATAATATAATTCTGTGCATAGAGTGCATTTGCTTGTGTTGTGAGCAGAAAGAAGAAACCAAACAGTTGAAACATAAGAAGAAAGAAAAATGTTTATTAAACTTTCACAGGAAACAAAAAAAATATCATATTTCTCTTAGTACAGCTATAACAGATCAAAGATTTAAAGAGAAATGTAATCACAAGCAAAGTTTTAAAACTTTTTATTATTGTTTTAGTTACTCCTCAATTATTAGACGTAAAAAACTTTAAATTTTCCCTTTCAGGCAGTATCTGTATCTTTTATACTTTTAAAACTATTAGTTTGTATGTTATTGAAAAAGTAGTTTGGCTGCTAACATTATTCATGAAAATTATTTAATAATAATTAACTGCAGCAGTTATTCATTTCTCAAGTTTACATGACTGATCAAAACAATTACCCATATTTATCAAAAACTTGTTTGTCACTGTTTAGTAAAGTTAGTTAAATGTAGAATCTGCACATAAGTATTGTTTTTTTTTTAAATATATAATATGGTTCATTATGTTGTAGTTGTTGTAATGCTGATTAAACCTTTGTATGCCATGTCAAAAATGTGCTCGCAATGCCAAGTTATGACTTCATATTTTTTTTTTTTTAAGGTAGGTAAATATTTTATGTGTTTTTATGTGAATATGGATGTTTACATATATAAATTGGGATAAGTCTAGCTACATAATTAATGATACAAATTAATAAGAAAAACAATATTTTTTTATAAAATTTATTAGTGTTTAAAACAAGTGTTGTCACTCATATAGTCATAATGTGGACATTTTAGACACACTTTGCTTTGTCATATAGAAATAAAAATAAAGGGTTCTAGAGGACCTTAACAATATTTAAAAGAAAAACAAATATTACACAGCAACATTAAAACCAGCCACAGGTGCATAACAAAATATAATTTCAATGCAACATGTAGTACATCACAAGTATTAGCAGCAGGTTATCCCATTATTCATAATTACTACATAATTAATGTTGAGGTAAATATTCTGTTTATGAAATACCCAGCTGATATGGATTTGTGACTGACAGGCCCAAAATACAATACAGGGAAAATGTACTAGTATGTTATAATAATGAATTGGAAGAAAAATGTATTATGTTTTAACAAACTAATTCGCAGTAAGCAAAAGAAGTCCCAAAAAAGCCAGCAATGTCACCCACCAAGAGCAACCTTTACCTTGGCAGGATAAATATTTTTCCAGAGTTTTTATTTATTGGGTCTGTAAAACTTTGTTTGTTTGCAAAACATTCTGACTTTTGGCTTTGCAAAGTTCTGAGGACTCTGTGGAGTGAAAAGCAACATCATCTTGTTATAAACCAAATTAAATTAAATATATAAGGTGTAAATATAGCCATTTAATAAGGAAACCCGTTTAGCCAACCCAGTTTAAAATGCCAGAATTTTTGACACCTTTTTTTAAAGAGAAAAAAGTGTTATAGCACTAAATCATTTCACTTGCTTAGTAAAAAGACAGCAGTGTTTATGACTAACCCCAGTGGTATATTATTTTGATTATATCAATGACTAACCCAGATTAAAATTTCAGTTTTAGAAATAAGCAACTATGAAAGTCAGATGGAGTTGCAGCACAAAGGTTGCATTTTTAGCATTTTGATGAACTCTGATTTGTTTGGAATTTTAAAGTATTTAGGGAAAAACTACAAGCACATAATTATGCATAATAAATTACGCACAGACGACACTGACAACCATTATCTAAATATGCGTACATACGTATTTAATACTCCTTCATTTATCATCAAGAATTTTGCGCCTTTGTTATAATATTGAAAAAGTGTATGGGTACCTATTTAAATTCAATAATTGTAGAATCAAATAATTTTGCACATTTCTTGTTTACAACACATTTTGCGACTAAATCCGCATCAAAATAGCTATGTACGTATTCATTAACATTTTCTAAGTAAAAGAAATAAAGCGTAAACATATAATAAAAGGTACTAATGCTAATGTAATAGTTTCTGAAGAAAATTTCTAGCGATTAGCTCACCTCGGATGCGACGTGATGCCATCCACTGGCAGAATCACTAGAAAAAGACCCACTAGTAATTATAAGACCACTATCTTCGCTTAACGGAGGTGCCTCAGAATGTGTTGAAAAAGGCGGCGACTCCATTACCCAAATGTTTATTTAGGATAACTAACATGAACAAAAAATGGACGTAACTTTCTGTATTTTCATAAAAATATTGAAGAAAATACTACTTTGATATACTACATTGCATTGCACTTTGCAGTCTCATTTACTTTTTAAGTAAGCCCTACCTACCTAAAAAATTTGACTTGGATACCAGCGAAATAAGCAACCTACTGTACACTAGCCAATGTCACTGTTTTTATCAGTTCATTCCGCTAAAAACTAAAATCCGTCAAACCAACAAAAGCTAGGTGCACACGAAGTCACAAAGCATAGCGTAAAGTGAAATCACAAAGTTTTTATATGGTAACCCAACCCAGCCATCCGTCAAATGCCAAACGTCATTTGATCGTTTCCATAGGGATGTCGGCAATGATGAAATAAATCGATGTATCGATATTTATAAAGTCGATATATCAGAACAAAAAATGTCGGTTAAACTATTCGAGATTTTCAGTTTTTAAAATCATAATTTATTTAGTTCATAATCAGAATCATAATTGAATAATCATACTAATATTATTAACGCGAAAGATTGGTGACGTATTAATAAGATTATTCCGTAACAATCTACAGAGCGGCTCATCCCACTGTATCTGAGAAAATGGGTTCTCTGGCAACGTTTTGTTTAGGCAAGCCATTTTCCAGGCGTTCACGGCGTCAATCAAGCATGGCACCTCACACCTTACCTACCTTACTAAATTGCCTAAAGCATTAAGTCCGCCTCATGCACTTTTATGTGCATGAAGTATAAAATAAATAAATAAATATGGGTTCCTAGGTATTCATGGAAGAAGTAAAAAATAAAATGAAAAATCTATATATATTAGTTTATGATTTATTTAATGTATCACATATGATACATTGCCATACTAACAATATTCAACTTTACAAAGTCTATGTATCATATTTGCCGCATTGCCAGGTTTTCTACTTCTTTTCAAAACTTGTATTAAATTCATTAAGTACTACTGAAAAGAAATTATCATAAAATTTATTAGCATCATTTATATTATGGCCCAGAGCATTTAACTTATTTTGTAAGTTACTATTAAATTTTGTTAATTTGCCAAGTGTAATTGGCCTAAATTGAATTTGAGTTTTTTGTATGGTAGCTTTAAAGTTAAAAATTAACGTTTGCCTACTATGGTCGGACGGAAGATAATTTACTATGGTTTTATCTATATAATCACAGAACTGTGAATATATTAATTATATTAAACGATCTCAAAAGTAATATCTGTTTATTGAATACAAATACAGCAGTGATATCTCTGTATTCCATCATATTCAAATATCACATATTACTAATACTCAAATCTTAGTTTAAATATTACGATATTCCTAGACGAATATATTCATATACAAAAAAAATATATTTGCTAATACTGACAAATATCGGTATTAACCCATCTTTAATGATGGAATGATTGAACGAATGAAGATATTTACACCGTGTAATTGACAGGTTGGCAAAAACTGAAACAGTAGCTTCATGACCATGATTATGACTGAAAAACGTTGGAATTTTCTTCAGGAAAATTGTCGAATTTTCCGACCGTTTTTCAACTAGATTTGTGTTCTATTCATTTGTTACAACAAAATCCAGCCCTAAAAACACAATTTTAGTGAAATAAAGCAAAAAAACTTAAATTCGGCAATGTAATCGTAAAAGAAAATTCATACAACCCGCGCGGAATCAGCTGTTAGCTGTAAAAGTTTACTGGCCTCGTAGTGCCTACGACAGACAGAGACAGCATACCGCTCGCTCGCTCGCTCCTTTTGTGTGGTGCGCCTTTGCTTACGCGCCGACACTGCTAGGGTTGTACCGCGTACGGAATTTAATACTTGTAATTTTATTTTCTTTATGTCAAATGCTTTAATAATAATTACATACTCAGGAGTATGATTACTTTATTATTTCTTAATTCCAAAAACCTTATTTTAAATCGTTAATGATCTACAGTATCAATTACGAAGCTGCCCGCACTGTACACACGCGTTGCATTACAGTAATGTAAATTGTTTGCTTTAGACAATTTAGTGGGACATAAAACATAAAAACATCGTGCCAATATTGCCAGATTCACATTCTTTAACAGGTTTAAACTTGGAAGCAGAACCATGAGTAGAAGTTACAAAAGATAGAGGTTAATAACCATGTTTATCATACGATTACGATACGATTATTTTTCAATACCTAGTTCTTCATCTTTGTCTCAATCGCAGGCCGACCACTGTAACTACTGCGCCATGGGCACCTCGACTAACGTACTTACTATTACCGAAATAAAAATGTTTAATTTCATACCATGTGGGCAGCCCTAATTGCTACACGTGCCACACATACTCTCAAAGGTTTGCCGACAAACGAAGCCGTCAGCCGCTGAGGCGCTGAGCCGCCATTTGAGTTTGCCGCGATTGCTGGTGCGTTCTGGACGTCTATTTCGTTTTCTTTCAACTGTCGAGAGTTCGGGACTGTGTATTGCGTTCAGTTGAGTTGTGTGTTTTTGTGTTGTGTGGTATCGTCATGAATCGGCGTAATGGAACGTTTAGTGCTCGCGAATATGGCCAGATGTTAATTTGCTTGGGTGAAGCTAGAGGAAACGCGTCGTTGGCATTAAGGCTCTATGTTCAAAGACACCCAAATGAACGACATCCAGCTTCCGACGTCTGGCTCCCAGGTTGAATGCGACTGGGGCTGCGCTCAAGCGGCTCCTGCCGAACCTAGGGGGTCCAGACGCCTCCTGCCGGAGGCTCTACGCAGGCATCGTTCGGTCCATGGCCCTTTACGGTGCGCCGGTGTGGGCGCCATCGCTACGGAAGCGAGTGGCGGCCCGGCTAACCGCCTGCCAGAGGGTCATGGCCATCCGGATGATCCGCGGATACCGTACGGTGTCCTGTGAAGCGGCGAGCCTCCTTGCTGGCCTACCACCATGGGATTTGGAGGCAACAGTCCTTGCACACATGCATGACTTACGCGTGGAGATGCAACGTCGGGGCGAAACTCCGCTGCCGCGACAAGTCGCGGCATGGCGGACAGAGCTCCGGCGGGATCTCATGGTGAAATGGCGAGAGCGATTGTCGCAACCTCGTGCTGGGCACGCCACGATCGAGGCGGTAAGGCCCCTCTTTGAGGCGTGGCTGGAAAGGCCCCACGGCGTCGTCACCTTCCGTTTGGCGCAGGTGCTGACCGAACACGGCAAGTTCGGTCCGTACCTGTACAAGATTCGTGCGGAGACGACGCCCGGGTGTCGCCACTGTGCGGACCGCCCGGTGGACACGGTGGAGCACACAGTCGAGGTGTGCCCCGCTTGGGAAGAGCAGCGCCGTGTCCTCGTGGGCCGATTGGCGGCGATCTCTCGCGCCGGGGCTTGGTTCAAGCCATGCTCCGGAGCGAGGAGGAGTGGCAGGCGGTCGCCTCCTTCTGCGAAGCAGTAATGCTAGTAAAGGAGGAGGCCGACCGCCTTAGGCAAAGGCGGACACGCCGCCGCCGCCGCCGGGTTTCCGATCCCAATTTCCGGCCACCGTAGGCGCGGGCTCGCGGACGGTGGGCAATGGGTAGCTCGCTGTCCGTCCGTCCGGTAACAGACCGGTCCGAGCTCAGGTCGTCTACGGCGCGCACCGTTCCCGCGCGCCTCAAGGAGTTGTCAGCAAACTGTAGGGGTCCAGCAGGGCCGAAGCCTACTGGGGCCAAAGGTTATGTGAGACTGTCACCAAAGGCCCCAGGATAAAGGCAAGGAATGGAAAGGTAGGTTTTTAGTCAGTAAAAGTCTGACACTGTTTCCCGCCCCACCCAAGGGCGGGATTCGTCATTGGATGATTTTACCTACCACAAAAAAAAAAAAAAAAAAAAAAGCTAATAGTCGTACTATCACGCGTATCACGCTCACGCTGATATGCACTATCACGTGCATATCAGCGTGTTTTAGAAAATTTACCTATTGTGCCGCGTCAGGAAGGTGCTGGAAGGACAATCCGTGCTCGTTCTGAGCAGGCGATTTTAGATGTTGTCCGTCGAAATCCGCGTTTGGGAACCCGTAAGGCGTAATAACGGACCCCGTGTTTCACATTGGGCTGTGCACATAGTCCTTCGAAAGTACAAGCAACGTCCATATCGGATCCATAAAGTGCAGGCTCTGGTACCTGGTGACTCAACGCGTAGACTGGCGTACTGCAGATGGCTGATACATCGGCAGCAGCTAAATCGCCAATTCGTTTCACGGGTGAACGACCCGAGAGACTTTAATTTAGGTAAGTGACTATTTTAATTTTTGTTAGGTGTTGAATTTGTGTTTAAATTTTTTGATAGGTGTGTTTGTGTGTGTAGTGTACTATGTATTTATTCCAAACAAGGTCCACGTCCCGAAGTACCTACCTATTAGTATGAATGAACAACGCGCGAGGTACAGGGTCGCGCGCGTATCGCAATATTCGTTATACATTGCGTAGCCGAAATAAAATTGAAAATTGAAAAACGTTCACCTATCATTTCCGGGAAAATATTTCACTATCAAAATATTAACAATACCAGTCTGAATTCATACTTTTCGTTTTTGCCAACCTGTCAATTACACGCTGTATAGGAATAATTGGGACCAATGTATTTGACAGTTGCTGTCATATATTTGACGGTTGCTCTCATGTATTTGACGGTTGCTGTCATGTATTTGACAGTTGCTATCATGTGTCTGCGGATTCGAAAATTATCTAAAGGGAAAATAATCCCAGGATAAAAAGTACTCTATGTGTTATTCTATGACATAGTCTACCTGTGTACCAAGTTTCATCGAAATCTGTTCAGTAGTTTTTGCGTGAAAGTGGAACTAACATCCATACACCCAAACTTTCGCGTTTATAATATTAGTATGATTATTTCCCTTGTGGCTGTGTGTAAAATTTTATTACTTTTATTCAAGATTGCCAATAAAAATATTCATAAAATAACATGATAAACAAAGCTGTGTAAATTATGGTCAACACGAAATTACGTTGGGAATTTGACAGGTTGGGTTACCATATAAAAAACTTTCAATGTTGTTTTCACTTTACGCCACGAGCCACACTCCGACAGTTCTCTTATCGCACGGACTCTACATTTTCTTTAACAAAATCCCCAGGCACTGGACTATATTATGAGATAACGGTGGTCAGAGTATGTATAGTTAATGGTGGTTTTTAATGACTACAAAAATCAGAAATACATTTAAAATATTTATTTGTTCAATAAATATAGGTAATACAAAACTTTTACCTATTACGCTTAGCTGTAATTTTGGAGTAATCACAAGATCTTAAGAGCCCTTTCACATTTCGGCATTACGCAAGTTTAGGTATTTTATGCATCGAGCGGGCGGCGAACTACGAGTACGTGAGCGATATTTTCATTCATGCTTCTAGCAGTCTCGCTCGCACTATGATATTGTGTATACGGTGGCTAAACGATCTTGATCTTTCGTAATTGAAGTATTCAGAAAGAGGTTAGAAGATGGATATTTTTTTTAAATGTCGTTTTAATTTAAATATGTTCAAACAAATATTTTTAATATTCTGCAGTATTCGATAAACAATCGATTGTAATATATACTATTCATAGCAAAAATAGATTTTTAAAGTTGTATATATTTATTTTTAATTCATATAAATTAGTGCTCGACTGTGATCCAACCTGATGGTAAGCAGTGATGCAATCGTTGATAACTAGTTTATTAAGTGTATATTCAGTCTAGCCTTAATTTTATGGTAGTATGGTTGAAATCTTATCGAATAAATGAAACAACAAAATGTATTACTTATTTTATTATTTGGTACAGTCAGACATCATATTTTTACATCAGAAAAATATTTCCCGCAAAGGCATTGATCGAGCTTTTCTTGAGTCGATAACTTCTGGCAGTACACATTTTTCATAAAACAGCTTTTAATTTGGGTAACATTTTTAACGACCAAAATTCGTCGTCTTTGTAGATTGTTATAGTTTTTACAGGAAAGTCTGGTCCAGTCCATATGGCAAGTATGCAGACATTTTTATTGGATATATAAAGCTGTCCTTGAATTTGGTAGAACCAGTCATGACTTTAACTAGTCTAACTTTAATAAGTTCACTATCTGGTATACTAGTAAAGTGTGAACTTTATACTAATTGAAATAATGTTTCAATTAGTATAAAGTTCACACTTTATTATAACTTCAATATAACGGTATATTATACCGTTCGAAAATAAATATTTACAAAGATCAAAAACTGCGTTCGTAGTTCACACGCACACAATAGCAATGCGGCAGCGTCTACGCGACAGTCGGCGCACACGACGGTAGTCACGGTAGTATCGGAACGAAAGCGCGCGGGAAAGAAACTGACATAGGTCCGACCTCGACAAGCGCTCGCGCGATACTAATCGCAGATGACCGGCGCAGTGAAATATAAAGTGTTTTTATTTATTTTATTAAAAAATAATAGTAGCGATTTAAAAAATAAAAATAATACTATAGTTTAAGCAAATGTTGATGATTATTTTGGTATAAATTTGAAGTCTAAATAATGTAGAACTTTGGAGATATTGGGGCTTGTTTTGAAGCCTTTTCGGTAGATAATTGAATTACGTAGTTTTTTTTTTCTTTACATAAAAGGCATATAACGAAAATATTACCTGTTATGATTGAAGTATAGGATATTTGAGAGCTAATAATATTTCTGTTTTTGACTGATATTTAGTAGAATCTCAAAATTAGAGCTCAGAAATGATGTCTCCGTGAATTTTTGCCGAAACATGTATCGGGAGAAAGCTTATTACTAAATAATTAAATAATTAATCTAAAATCAGTTTTGAGGTAATTGTAGTAGAGAAAACGAACTATATTAACCAAGAAATTGTTATTTCATACAACGAACATAAAACCTAAAATTTCAACGTAGAAAACTTGCAATTTCGTGTTTTTTTGTAATACGCCTCTTAATTGTTTTGTAGTAATTAGGTAATTTAAAATATATTATTAATTACTGTTTGATCATCATTATAATAAAAAAGCATTAATTACATGAAGAAGTATAGTAGGTAATTTTACCAAGTAATTATTGTATTTTATTCCCACAATTTTTGTAATAAAATATATTTTGTTTTATAGTAGCAATTTTTTTTTATAAATACGGACTGAAATATTTAAGCGAACCCTAAAATAATAGTATCTTAAATCTTGTTTTCTAATTTAACTTAGAGGAAACATTGTTATTTTAATTTTGTAAGTTAATGTCATTACTTTCATGTTTTAAGGGTATTACATCGCTCAATGACCTTCAAGAATTTACCTCTACATTAGTAGAGAAGAATTGACCTCTAAACAGGCATTGCAGGGGGTGCTGCGCGCAGGGTGTTAGTACTGATTCGAGTTTTTTCTTGATTACTTATCGATATTCAATGGAATTCGAAAAAAAATCAATACAAATTATTCAATTTATCGTAACATATATTTAGGTATAAATTCAATGTATAAATATAGAGCCGGTTTCGAGAAAATATGGAATTAATGTTCAAAAAAGGCCTATTTACCAGATTGTTTTTCTAGAGTTAGGGTATTTTTTGAGAAACGTAATCAATACAATTTATTAGTAATGTCCTTAAGTATCCCCTTCATTTTTATATGGTAATCGTACATAAGGAAACTTCAAACAACCTAGGTGTTTTTTTTTGAATTTGGGCGATGTAATCCCCTTAAGGGCCAACGCTGCGTTAAGCGGGCGCACGCGAGGTATCTTACAATAGTGCTGCGTCCGGGCTCATCGTGCGGGCACCCGTCGCGACTGAGAACTTTAATGTATTTTGCTACGTAATAATTAAAGTTTTCCATCGATACGACTACATGCACACCGTTAAAGTTGAACTAGCGACACTGCTCAGGTAAATAATTCGGTTTCAACTTCGGGGACCGCCGCAAACGACACACACGCGACATCACACGACGGGTGCCCGCTCGCGCTCTATAAATACGGTAAAATAACAATCTCTGGTTCAGTTGTCAGCGCACGCAAGCGTGTTTCTCAAAAATGCTTGAATACAACTTTACTTACTATTTAAAATAATCGAATGTTTCTCTTCTTTATGTGCTAAAATTGATGACATCACGTGATACCTATTCAGGGCTTGCTTTAACTTTCCGCTCTAAATGTATTTTCCGCCTATTTACATATACATTTTAGTTACTAGTAAGGTAATTTGAGTTTCACGCAAGCACTACCAGCGTGATGACTGAAATGACGACAAATATAAACAACAAATTTATTAACATTTAATACACATTACACAACCGACACAACACAACGAAAAATGTCGTAAGTTAAAAATAGCCTGAATAACTTGAAATTAAAAATAATCTGAATTACTTGAAATGTCAATGACGAAAAATGTCAGAAAACATTTCGATATATTTCTTTTGACTATTGAATCTCGAAGTACATTAATAAAGCGTTGGCATAACTTCGTGTGTTTTGTTCTTTAAAGTTAAAGTAAAAGCTCCTAAGCATTTTTAGAAAGGTTCTAGCTGGAATCGAATGTTCAAATTATTCTGTTCTATGTAGGAAACTCTTTCTCTAGACAAGCTTTGATCATTATTACATTATATTCACGCTTATAGAAAGAAAGAAGAAAGAAAGAAAAACAGTTTATTCGCGTGAAATGACGCAAAACTTAAAACTACTTGACAAACACAAATACTATATATAAGGAAGATATGCGTCACATTCACGCAAAACGGCCGAACGCTCAGCATAAAGCTGTGGCCTCATGCTTAGAGCGATGAGCTCACAGCGCTGATTTTCAGCGAAGGCCGGTGGCGGTGTCGACATAAAGACGCCGAACGGTGCAGAATGTGAAAAGATTTGAATAAAATAAATAAATAAAAAAGGAAATAAAAAGTACGAATAAGTTTTAAATAAGATAATAACAAAAAATAAATAAAAAATAAGTTGACAGATACAATTATATATAGTTGCAACACCTTATTAACTAACTCTAACAGGCTATTGTGGTAAAAAAATATCATCAAGCTATCAGAAATGTTACCTATTTCACTTAAGTCAAACTTTCTAATATGTAGTGAGAATCAATAAACACGTCATAAAAAAAAATATATTCGCCAAAAAACATGATCTTACGAGTAGGAGTTACTTAAATTTATTTTAAAAATGTTACCTTAAAAGATTATTATTTTTTTACAAACATACTATGCAGTGATGCTAACTAAGTCAGTTTAGCAAACTCAACTGTTTTTGTCTCGAATCTAAAATCGAAGAATCTCACCCTTTATCTTCGATTCTCCATAAACTGAAAGCAGTTGGTAATACTGATAGTCTGACACTATGGGGTAATGGCATTATTCTTAAATAATGGACATTATTAGTTGTCCTGACCAATTGGACTTGCAATAGTTTTTATGTAGTGAGTTATAACAATAGTTTAATCTTATAAATATTGTGATTATGTTTGTTGCATTGATTTCACAGTTTTTTTTATATCTCTAATCATTATTATTCATTATATAGATCGAATATTCGGGCACTTATTTGCCTAAACTATATTTTTAATTCTATAAAATCGTTTTGAAAGTAAAACATTCCAAATGGGCATGGACAAACATTATATAACATGTATATAACTCGGGGTAAGCCGCTAGTAAAAAATATATTTAAATATATTTTTTTATTGAAAGTCAAGTACAGGTAATTAAGCGCCTGATTATCCAATCACAAATTATCATATATTTGAATACATACATATATAGAATTGAAATTAGTATATTTGTTTCAATATTACAATGTATCTTAGTTCAAATTAAAAAATGAAAAACCGGCCAGTCGGACTCGCGCCCGAAGGGCTCCGTACCGTCTGTAGCAAAAAACGGCAAAAAAACAGTTTTGTTGTAGGGGAACCCCACTTAAATATTTTTTTTTTCTGTTTCTAGTATTTGTCGTTATAGCGGCAATAGAAATACACATCTGTGAAAATTTCAACAGTCTAGCTATCGCGGTTCTTGAGATACAGCCCCTAGTGGCAGCCAGACGGACGGAGGACAGCGAAGTCTTAGTAATAGGGTCTTTACCCTTCGGGTACGGAACCCTAAAAATCACTTAACATATATTAAAATTATTCTGATTAATACAGAACAGTATTTACTATTTTATTTAGAAAATGGATCGATGTTTAGGCCGGTTGCAGACCAAGAGCTCTAAAGGTGAGATAATATTTCATGACGTTAACAAATGGTCTACAACCAGCTTTATAATGGTAGACCATAAAGTTATGGTATTTTTTGTTGAGTTCCAAGGGGAGAGAAAAAAATTTAAAAACATTTATCTATCTAAAATTAACTGTCTCGTTATTACCATATATTATAATTTTAATTAAACTTGTATACTCCAACTCGCTTTCCTGAATAAAAAGGCCAATAATCCCGCTATTGGCCTTCAGTGCTGACTGGTGGCTAACGAGAAATAATAAAAAATGTTTTACTGTCTGCTAGTGGTGGTGTTGAGAAGAAGTAAAACATTTCCCGGTAGCCATCAGTGTGTATAGTTACGAGGCTATACGAGGTAGTCAGATACAGTGTGCTCGAGTTGGAAAGTGACCTAAAACAAGTTTGGCGCACTTCAAGTTTCCTCCACGCTTAGCAGTTGTAATATCGACCTACCACAATTACAATAAAATGGTCCATCTGAAAATACCTGATTTGTGTGATTCTTTGAAACCGAGATAATGTCTCATTCATCTGGCCTAGTTTTTACTTTACAATTTGATATTTTTATCTGCACTATAGTTTTCTCCGATCATTAAATGTATCAAAGGCACTCATTTGCGCCCAGTGGCTTACGACACAAAAATTTATAGGTACGAAAACTAGGCCCGATGAATGAGACATCCTCTCAGTTTCAAAGCATCACCCGTTTTAAATTATGAACTAATCTAGCTTATTGCTATACAGGGTATTTTCTTGTGATAACATTACAAGGCGAAAACTGAAACTATACGTGCGTTACGTAATACTTTCATTTTAGTAAAAATTACTAAGATACAAACCCTTTTTTCTTCCAAATGGAAAAAAGTTAAAGTTTCATTACTTCTCAGATTAGTTTTTTGCTCTGCAATGTCATCTCAGAAACTGTAACCCTCGAATTATAAATCTTAAAACTAAAATATGTGATGTAATTATACTAATACAGTATATTATACCGCGTTTGAGTGAACTATAAATACACAACCGGCGAGTCTTTGATTTGAAAGTCTGTTATATTGAAATCACAAAATAGTCACATATTAATTTGCAATCCACCATTTTAACAAGCCTATTGTGAAATAGCACCAGTATTAACTTCATAGTTATGCCAAACACAAGTGTAGTCCGGGTTTGTTGGTGGCGGGGGTGAGAGCTCAAAGTATGATTATGTCGAGTGACGTGGTACTACAGCTTCGCCTTACTCCGAGCTCGAGCTGGAGCTGGAGGGCGTGTAGCTGTAGTAGTCGCTCTGCTAGGCGGTGTTGATTTGCTCCACATTGAGATGCGTGATGAAGCGCAAGCGCATTTGCAGCGCTGGTCGCAGCTTGCGGATCACGTTCTCCACTTCGTTCTTCATCGTGTCGCCGACGAACATGTACTTTATGTGGTAACTGATTAATGGTTAAGGAATATTTTGTTCTATTCTTTATTGTACACAAAAATATAACATAATATATGGAGATACAAACAGTTCATGAGTTTTCTCCCAGCAAACCTTTGTGTTATAGAGAGAACATATTCTTATTAAAGGTTTATATGTAAAATACATGCATAGTATATTTAATATCACCATTGCACCAGTGCAAAGCTGGGGCGGATCGCTAGTTTAAGATAAATTACACCCAGACACAGAACAAACGATCGTGCTTATCACACAAACATTTTCCCTGGGTGGGAATCGAACCCACGACATCTAGCATAGCAGACCGGGCCACTAACCACTGGACCAACAGGCAGGGCATATATTAATATTATGTCAATAATGAAAGAAGTGCTCTTTAAGTTTCCTTTTGAAGACGTCTAGAGACGGGCTGTCGCGAAGAGAGTGTGGCAGAGAGTTCCAGAGACGCACTGCAGTTACAGGAAGATCATAGAGGCTAGAAGTATGACGCGGAGTACAAAGGAGAAGAGAAGAGGTGGTGCGACTGAGTTTACCCCTTGAGACGAGGTACTCAGAGCTTTCATAAAGGTATTGAGGAGCATTAGGGATGTGTAGGATTGTATAGAGAAGAAATAGAATATGTATCTCGCCGACGCCGAATCAACAGCCACTTTAATCTGGTCCGAAACTCTCGACACATGGTTCTATTTGCAGAGGCCAAAAATAAAGCGGACGAACAAACTGCAGTCGTTCAAGTTTGTTTAGAAGGACCTTCGTAGCATCTAGAATACAGATATCCGATTAGTCTATGAGCGATAGAAGAGGTTGTGCAAGGTTAAGCTTAGTGTGAAATGGTTGCTCATATGAGTATCGTCCACTCTGGCGAGAATCCTAGGTTCGAGACAAGAAACTCGCACGGTCTAGGTATGTGTTGAGACGAAGAAACTTTTTCTATGTTCTTACGATTATCGTACGTTCGTGGCGAGAAATTCGTACTGTCTAAATTAGCCTTAAAAGACCTCTTACTAACATCAGTTGCACGCTAAGGTTTTTATCGCTTTTTAGAGTATAATGTGGGCTCAAAATCATACACCACAGGCGGGAGCACTGGTGATCCAATAAGTTTAGCATGTATCTGCCACTAACAATGGGCGCTTGGGATTTAATTGGGTTTAGTAAAAGTCCAAAAGATTTAGCTCACTGGTGAATATTTTCAAGATTATTGTTGATGGCAGCCAAAGTTTCAGTGATTTCGTCTAGTTTACAATAACGATATAACAGCAAGTCGTCTGCACTCGGCAGCGCGAATGCCCATTATTTTGAAACATTCATTTCTCGACCGACCATCTAATCGAATTGCAGAATAGTTTTAAGGTGTTTTTAATATCGTGTGGATTTCATAACGCATGCGGGACTGTTCCGCACGCGTATTTGTTTGCCTTTGTCTGCTCCATGTTTTTTTATCTTTATATACACGTAATTGTAGTGAGCCAAAGCGCACCGCATCACGGCGACAACAGTGCTTATTTCGGCGTCCATTCTCGACGAGCGCGCGAACTAAACTGTGAACAGTGAACGATCGCGAATGTGAAGGGACATGTGTTTTGCGGCAACTTCGCGACAAATTTACGGACAATTTACGTTTTGTGTGAATTCGCGCAGGAGTCTAGAGCCCGCTTAAGGAATACCAGACACCATCAGGTGAGATAGAGGTTAAACGCGTGCCTATACAAATATAAATAATCTAATACTAATAAAAAAATAGCCCCTAAAATCAATATTATTACATCAATTTTCCCTATTATCAGACCCTCAGAAAGTGTTACGGACTTGCGCAAAAGCTCTAATTAATTTTTAAATAATATGCGACGTGAAATAATAAGGGATTAGTATTTTAGGCTAGATTATATTATACAGGGCAATTTTTCAATCACCATCCAAATTTTCAGAAATGATATAGAATCGATAACCTTATCAATTAATAAATATATATTTTCTTTTACATAATTTTCACCATTGTCTGCTATTAAAATCACAACGTTTGGAATAAAATGCAATTCAACAACATAGACTCACACGCGCTTACCTCATAATTTGGTAACGCACACAAACAAATACGTACTCAAAAATGTCGCACCCCGACTGCCGCCGCCCGCCGGCCGGCCAAGCGCGCGCGCCCTTCTTTTTATCTTTTGTTTAGTTGACCATGACCTAGTTAAGTGCGAACGTGTGCCATTTTTTCGTAGCTCTCGCTGCATTTTCGCTCTCAAATTCCGGTCGATCATCATCGCGCGACATGGCGACTTTTTATTCTAATGTGTATTACGAAATAGTCAGGTGCTATCTTTTAATTCATGAAAGTTTAAATCCGCAAAGAAGGTACCGTACAGAAAGCTTACGCGTTTACAAAGACGAATAATTAATTCGCGAGTGCCTTATAGACAAACGGTTTTAGCAGCAAATCAAATTATTTAAACATGCTACGTGTGTTATCGAAGATTTATTAGAGGAGGTGCCACTGTCATACATTAACAACCATTATTATCAGCCAGCATGACGGTGCACCACCTCATTACACAAGTGCAGTGCGTGACTTTTCTTTTGAATAATTACGGTGATAAATGGATTGGACGCAGAGGGCCTCCCAGGTCACCAGTTTCGACTTCGCTCGATTTTTATTTACAGGGTGATGCCAAAAGACCTTGAAGAGGCACAGTGTTAAGGACCTCCAAACTCCGTAATAAAATAATAATAGCTTTTAATAACATTAAAAATCAAACGGATACTATAGTTTAGGAAAACGTGCACGTTTATGCATCGAGAGAAATGGACTCTGTTTTGAACAACTACTGAAGTACACGTGTTGTAAATTAATCAAGTTGATTGTGTAAGTTTAATTATTGTCAATAGCTAATTGATTCCAATTTTTTAAATAGGTTCTTACGGCACAATAAAAACCTGTAATTTTACATTCATAATTTTATTATGTCGGTCCTGTACCTCTACCATGAGTTTTAAGCAATAGTATTCGTCGCTACTCGATATCGACGCCGTAAATATTTTGTATGGCAAATTTTGCAGCGCCTCTAGCGGTCACTTGCAGAACCAAAACTTGCCATACAAAATATTTACGGCGTCGATATCGAGTAGCGACGAATACTATTGCTTAAAACTCATGGTAGAGGTACTATTGCTTAAAACTCATGGTAGAGGTACTGAAGGGAATTGGAATCAATCCTTTTAAGTAAGACCGCGTAGGTACCTACAGCTGTTTTCGCAGCGAGCGAGGTCAATACCTTTGATGCGTGTTTCTACATTTTTTTTTTCAGATATTTCCTATTAAATGTTTTTTTTTTTGTTATTATTTGATTAAAATATTTCACATAGAACAATAATTTATTTATGTGACCTTGAAAATAACCCTGTACATACCGTTAAAAAAAAAATAGATTGTATTTTTGATCATGCACTAGTAAAAAAACAGCATTCTTCCGCTCGCACAGCAGTCAGCACACTTTCGCGCAACGATCGATCAAGAAAAAGACATAAGAAAATTAGCATAGCAACGCACAGCTTAATAGGTACAGTGTAATTGCTTCATAAGTCAATTAAAAGCATGCTTTTTAAAAGGATACAGTAAATCGCATATTGGATCAATGTACTGCAGATGTTGCTGAGACTTGTCGATGTGAGCCAGGAGTTCGTAGAGCGTGATAGTGATATCCATGACCGCTCGCGATAAGTCAGAATTGAAACGTTGTAAGAATGGCCCAACCAGATGGCACAGGTACAGTAATTGAGTCTCTGTGTGAATCTCCACTGACAATTTTTCTTTGATGAATCTGGTAACATAATTAATAGATTATTTTAACGAGTTTGAAAAAATAAAAAGAATCAATATCTAATAGGTATTTTCTGTGTACTTACTGTGGAACTTGCATTATTTGTCCGGCCCCCGCATGGTACCAAATCGCATGAGCCAATGCTAAAGTCAGGCTGTATTTGTTTTCCAACATGGCATCATTAGTAGTCGTCAGGTTAAACAGTTGAAACGGCGAATGCGGATACGGCCATTCCGTCATTTCAGTGTTTGTTATTAGTTCTAAAATTCGTTCGTGTAGGACGGTCCAGTATGGGTCTGGTAGCGCGGCCATTATCAGACCGATAGCATTGATCCAGAGTTGGATCTTGGTGGCTGGTATAACTACGAAGCCTTTCGTTATGACGTCAAGGAGCGTGTTGCCGACTAAGTTTGGTGCTAGCGGTAGGGACATTAGTTCAACGCAGGTCACGTACAGAGCGTGTGCTGAGGGATTCGGATACTCATTGAAGCGCCAGTCTGTGTTGGGGAAGTGCGATGCGCCTGTCATAGCTGTGACTAATATAAGGAATATTAAAGTTGGAATACGAAAGATAATAATATATTGTTACGCCGTAAAATTTAACACGCCGTATCTTGAATAAAATCACGAGTAGCACCAAATAATTAAAACGCATTGCTGTGAGAAACTTCCAGAATAGAAGTATGTACCTAGGCCTGGAAAGTTCTAGAAAAGTCCGGGGCCATAAAATAGTAGGTACTGAATTATTATTAGACAGTTTAAGTAGGTATTTAGGTGATTAATAAAGGAATTGGTACCTTCCGCCTTATACGTTAGAGTCGAAATTCGCATGAGCGCTATTACTACCATGTTTCTTTTAATAATAATTTATTTCTCCTCGATTGGATTCAAGTGCGATCTCCGAATGCCTGATTCTATCTGACGACCCAAGCGATACGGAAACGGAACGCTAGTGTTGACAATAAATTGTGTTTTAGACCAAGTTGATCGGAACGATTTGTTATTGTTTGTGGTTATTAAAGTTCTCTTCTAGTAAGCCGGCATTTTAATTAATCACGTTCGTAACAATATATACATACAGTGGAGGTCACATAATTAAGTACTTTTATGTTAAAGTTAAAGTGATTAATTATGTTATGAAATAGCTACATGGATAGAGTAAACGGGATTAAGAGTTAATATTAAAATCACTTACTATTTCTGGATTTCAATTTTTAATGGTTTCAATTCCTAACAGCTAGATAAATAATTAAGAACGATTCTTAAACTGCTCGAGAGTTGTTTCAGTAGATACTTAGATTTTAAAAATCTGATTAAATAAGACGGTGATAATGTTCAAAATTGCAATTTAACATATTTTATTTTTACAGTTTGTAGTGTGTCCACGGCTGTTGATGACTGCCTTACACTAGCGAGGCATAGACTCTATCAATTTTTGACATTTTTCAAGAGGAGTAGAGTGCCATTCTTCCAAAAAAACGTTGTATAACTCACTTAAGTTACCACAACAACGTCGATTTAAAACCTTTTTCTTAACTTCGCACCAAAGATGCTCTATGGGATTTAAATCTGGACTGTTTGGTGGCCATTGTCAGAAATCTTTAAACGTGCGTGCAGTGTGCTTGGGATCATTGTCGTGTTGAAATGTCCAAATAATTGGAAACACATATTCAGCATATGGTAACATTGTTTTCGTTTCTTCCAGTATACGTATATACGCTTTGCGCAGCTAAATTTTGTTTGTTTTAATCCCGTGGAGGGTCGATCCCTTACATGAAACACTATCGATTTACAAAGATAATTTTGATACTTTCTTTCTAAAACTCGAATTAACATGCGCATGTACGAAATTAATTTCTTTAAGTAAACATCAGCTGATTGAGTGCAATGACGTGTAGGTAGTTAGTACGCAACGACCGACAACTACCTATAGGCCATTGGGCTATCTATTCTTATGACATTTTCAACAAAAAATAAAGCATTGCGGGCTCGAAAATCGATTCGATCGAGAGGTTATCATAATTTTGTCGGCATTACGAGCAGCTTTTTTGCGAAGATTGCATGTAAGCGCTGTTTTGGCCTTTTATCCAAGTGTGCTATCAATGGCCGCGAACTGTTATTAAGGTTTGATTGTTATTTTAAAAGGATACTGTCCACCATCCGGTTGACCAGACTCAGATAATAGTTGAGGTCCGGGGCCCAGCCGGTGGCGTCCACGTCAGTTTTAGTTAGATACGTCTGGAAAGCCTCTGTGGTGGCCCAGCCGGAAGGACGCACGTCTTTTAACGATCCTAAGACCGCATTCACTAGTTTTCTCTTCAGTAACGGTTTGTCGCGGAGCTTTGTCTCATAATAGTGTAGTGTGTTGTACAAGAAAGTGACCGGCCGATCTGCGGACATAAAATCAATTCTATTATCTATAGTAATATTATGAAGAAGAAAGATTTTTAATTATACACCACTATTTTTTAATTATGGCAAATACTTAAAGGGCTTATTAGAAAAGGTCTTGTTATTATTTAAGGAAAGTCTCAAGGCATAATATTCATAAACAGCAAAGATATGAGCGTTTGTTTATATCCCAAAATCTCACTCAATTTATGGAAACATTTTACAGGTTTATGAATGAAAGAATGTCACTAAAAATGTAAAAACACTGCGCTTAGTATTTTCTAGTAGTACTTGTTATGAATGATGATTCAATTATGAATTTACCAATAATGACAAATCTTCCAAAAACTACTAGAAAAAATAAAAAAAAAATCTTTCATCTATAGAATGATAATTAATCACTGAGTGATTTTGCGGGCGAGGCCGCTGGCAGAAGCTAGTAATACATGAAACTAACAATAAGATGTTTTTTTTTTTTTTATTAAGATGGATGGCGCCGCCACGGCCAGTGGTGCTATTCTCTAAGAAAACGCAGCGCTGCCGCAACGAAGAACACCCAAACAGGATACATAGAATTAACAATCCAATGTATAGGTGTATTAGGTTGACAATCCAATGTATCCTATTTGAGTGTTCGTCGTTGAGGCAGCGTTGCGTTTTCTTAGAGAATAGCACCACAGCACAGGAAGAGGTAGCGGGACGAACTAGACGTGTACTGTGATGGCTTTTACAGGGTGAAGCGACAAAAAAAATCATGGAAACTCTTAGGGGAGGCCTGTCCTACTGCTAGGCAAAGTGTAGGTTAAAAAAAGTATTTTTTATCCAAATACATACAAAATGACGAGGGTAAAAAGAGTTGAATAATAACTCTTGTTAGTGAATTTTAATCTAAAAGGGTAAAATTGCCAATGTTACGTACAAATAACGTATCCACAAAATCTAGAATTGAATTAGGTACTATTTCAGTGACCGAAATGTTCACCATAACAATTTGACTGGCCCTAAGTAAAGTATCAAAAGTAAAAAGCTTACTTTACAGGAGAGTAATTTAAAGCTTATTTTATGGATAACCTTGTCATTAATAACTATATCATTAATAACTATAACTACTTTTTTTTAAACAATCAGAAAGAAAGAAAACACATTTATTTGGCACAAAGGTACACACAATCACGTGTTTAAGTATCGTTCACTAATTACCAGTCACCTTATATTATAAAAGCGAAATACCACTCACTGATTAATCACGAAATCTCAGTATCTATAACACCTACAAACTTAAAACTTGGAAGTTAGGTTCCTTATAGGGTGTAGACGTCCGCTAAGAATCGACTTTCACGCGAGCAAAGCCGCTGGCAGAAGCTAGTCTGTATATATAGCACTGCTAAATATCGTTTTTGTAATAAAAAATAAAATATACCTTTATGCAAAGCTTAAAAAAATGTCTCGAGAGTTTACCTAGCGACAGTCGAATTATACATATAAGTATCAAAAAGCTCACCATGAAACTTATACAAATAGCCAAGATGTTCAAGAAGTTGTTCTAAATTCTTGCTAACAGACGGTATTTCCAGATGCCTGTGTACCACAATGTCCAGAACTGGTATGAATCTGAGGCACACATTGCTCAAGTAAACGGGAATAGAACCGCCACCGAAAGCGTTGCTTGCCTCTTCTGGTGCGAACTTTTCCGGGTACTTCCTATGAAACGCTAGGTGCTTGTCATACCTGTATAAGTAATATCGATTAATATTTATTTGTTATTCAAGAATTGCATTATAAAATAACAAGTAATTCTGAACAATTACATTACCAATTATTTTGTTTCCAATGCTCAGGAGAGTTTTCTTTGACGAAATCCTGTGCTCTATTTCTCAATTCTGAACCTTTCAATAGTAATAACTGAATAATATAAAGGCACACTTGGCTTTCGTTGCCATCCGGATTGGGGCGTAATACCTAAATGTTAAAAAAGAGCATAAGACTTAGCAGCTACCGACGGGTTGATCATAAAGGTTCGTTTACACGTGGAAGCGTATAATTCATCGATCGTTGAAAAGCGACTTGTTGGAGACTCTCAGAGCGATTATCACATTCAAGTTAAAGCACGCATGCGAGCGACATATCGGATAAGATTATGTACTTTAGTGAATGGGAAGGTCGCGAGCTGTAGTAACTTTTTTATGTTATGCAGGTAGGCAGAAATTACTTCTGATGGCTTTTGAAGAGTCATGCGAATTTAAAGCAACATAAAAAACAACGATTTTGTAGGAGCCATGTCCTCCTGCCATGTCTTCGCCAGGCGAAATCTATACTTCTCCTGGTAACTACATAGTAAAAAAATAAAACGTTTAGATGCTACCATTAATTAAAAATGCGTATGTGCTTCCACGCGTCAACCATTCTTACAGCCAACCAATAATTTTTAAATTCCCAATCTTTAAAGACTTATTCGAGTAGACTATTCTTGTTCTGTAACTGTCCTGTTCTAATATTATATAACTTACCAGGCACAAGACGAGCCTATCGATGGTAACAATGTTATACTTCCAGATGATGTCGTTGATAGCATCGACGCACTTGTTGATGTGCGGCCCGCCCGCGGGGTTGGTCACCTCGAACACGAGGTAGTCGCAGAACTTGCGCAAGTGTGCGGACAGGGCGCGGGCGCCGATTCGTTCGAGAATTCTATAAATATGCAGACACGTGAACACATATTTTAAAGGTTTTTATACAAATTCAACTATTCTAAAATATAGACGCAAGATAGTTTAGCAAAACCCTTATTTAATTTATAGTACACTCGCGAGCAGAGTAATTAAAAAACCGCGGACATACACTCACTTAAAAGCAACAGGGTTGATTCTGTTAGTCTCAAAAATCATTTTCCACAAAAGACAGAGGAAAAGGGGCGTGCCTGGCACTGAGAAGTGCGATATTATGTCGTTGTCGTTGGCCATCGAGGTCCACTTGCGGTACTCTTCCTCCACTGACTTTTTGAGCACTTGTTTGTTCTCTTTAGGAGCAGGATTCTATAAAAAACAATTAACTGTAAATACATAATAAATTATTATTACCAAATAATTATACTTTGGTGGGTTGAATGGATGGCAGTTAATGAACGCGACTCACTTTAAACTAAACTCACTTTGAACTGTGATTGATAACTATAGTTTGAATTGGAATTCTAATCCAATAAATCTTATATTCAAGTATGTTACTTCTCTTTTAATATCAGTTAGTAATTTGTTTCTTTGACTTTGTTTTTTTTTCTGTGATATAGCCGTATGTTAAAATCCGTCAGTTAAAATATGGCTATATTACAATGTAAACCGGTATAATATATCATGCAACCGGTTTACTATCGCTTATATTACGAGGAGTATGTCGACGGCCCCCTACGTACAAAGCGACATGTCAAAACTCGTGGTTTACAGGAGAGCGTGTTTAAGTTTCAAACAGTCTGCGGGGCTATTGCGTAACTCTGTTGACAGCTCAAGTGAAGATCACTTGCTAGATCGTACATCGTATAACTGTCAAACAGCTAATTTCGTATTGCCTATCTTTAGTGACCAACTGATATGATGTCATTATCCACCGGTGCCTTTGATATCCACCGTAACACGTTTTGACAGATATTATTGTATCTATACTTTTAAAATTGTTATTGTGAGCTTTAAGCTAAAGATGCGATATTTAACTTAGCTGTATAATAGTCGATAAATTGCCGAACCGGAACAATAAACACCGTTAATTTTTGTTAGCCACTTGATGTCATACGTAATACCAAAGTTATGAAATTGTTAGTTGACAACAAAGTTTAGTGTACAACAAATGCCAGTTGTCAACTGTTTTGAAAAAGTTAGCCAATAGCCCTGCAGGACTTTATCATAAGTAGTAACTACTTTATTTTATTATTGATCTGTATTACTCAATGTAGACTGCTTGTAATGGTGTGACGCTTATTTTGAATATCATCATTTTTCCTGTAAACACAATAAAATTACCGTTTCGACGTGGACTATGAAAATGGTCCTAAACGTTTAAGTCTTATATGTCCGTTTATACGTAGGAAAAGCTAAAGTATAGGGTGTCTCAGTAAGAGTGACCTTTTTAAAATTGGAATTTCATTTTTCATGCAAGTAGCAACTCTGAAATTTGACAGCGGTCACCTCTGTTTATTCCGATTATTAAAAATGGAGAGCTTTTCGAAAGAACAACGCGTTATAATTGCGAAAACTCATTACAAAAATGGAGAAAGTTACGCTGAAACCGCTCGCAAACTTAGTTTTCAACAATTTCAAAATTCACGAAGCACTACGCAGCGAATTTTGACTAAAGACCTTCATGCGTACAAGATTCAGTTAAGTCAGGAGTTCAAACCAGCAGACCACGTAAAGCGCCGGCAAATTTGCCGGATATTTTATTCCATACTTAATCGGAACATGTCTTCTTTACAATACAATAAAAATATCACAACTCTGTCATAAAATACTTGTTTTTATTTTAAAATGAAAAAGTGCACTCTTACCCTTTATAAACAGACATGTAAGACTTGACTTCATTTACTTTGTTGAATATTTTATAAATATAAAGAATTATTCAATGTAAATAAATAAAGTATAAAATTTACAGACAGTTTATAAAAAAACGTGAATAAATAAATTGTTATAAATGTATAGTACTATACGCGAATTTCAATTCACCTAAAACTTTTCACCATTCCCAGTTGTATGGCTCTTGACAAATATCTCTGCATTTCATTCTGTATCTATGCGCACATCTTGATACTCAGGACGCCTTATTAATACATAATACGGGCATAAACTACACTGTTAATAAACATACCTGAGCAAAAAACTCAACAAGCATAGGAGGGAAACACTGCAGCGTGTGCTGTGACCACATGTGCGGCGTGTTCGTCATGATCGTGGTGAGGAGTTCCTTTACCGCCGCACCGTCACTACCTTCTCGTGGAAAAAAAAAACAGTTTTAATCAACACAGATTTCTTATACTCTTCTAAGACAGGTTTTCTTTTTATCAATAAAAATCTTATTCGTAACAATGTGCAGCTTATGGCCGAAACACATAACTGCGTTGCGGCGCCGCGCCGCTAAAATTGGCAGTGGCGCCCGACGCTATTTCTCGCGTTGCAGCAACGCAACTTTAAGCGTTCATTTTCGTATCCTACAGGGATAACCAGTTTTGAGTGTTGATAGACGTTTGTCCGCCATGAATCGTAATAAACTTAATTCATTCACTGTCTCTTCTATAAAACTCTGGAATATACTTCCCCTTGACATCAAAAAAGCTGAAAGTAAATTTTCCTTCAAGCGTAAAATTCGGAACTACTACTTAAAGTGCTCTAAACTTTAATTCGATCTTCGTCAGAATTGTCATATTTTAAGTCCTATTAATGATTTGATATATATCATAGTTTATTGTAGTATTAGTTTATAATATTAGCATATATACATATTTTACTATTATACATAACTAATTTTAATGATACATATTTGAAATATCTGTCTGTTGTCTGCACACCTACCACAGTTTTGTCTTTTTAACCGACTTCGAAAAGGAGGAGGTTCTATGTTCGGCTGTATGTATTTTTTTTTTTATGTATGTTCACCGATATCTCGGTCAATTGTGGACCGATTTCAAAAATTTTTGTTTTGATTGAAAGATTATACTTTCGAATTGGTCCCATAAAAATATCTTTTTGATCTGATGATAAACTTCGAAGATATAGGACGAAACTCTTCAAAAAACGGTAATTTAAAAAACTAAAAAACCCGACTGCTTTTCTGAGCATTCATGAAAAAGTCCTAAAACAAGAAAATCTGGCAGTCGGGACCCATTCTAGAATTGAGAGCACATACCTATATTACATTGCAGATTACTCCAATCTATTGACTAGACGGCTGACTTTCTAGAATGGGTCCCGACTGCCAGATTTTCTTGTTTTAGGACTTTTTCATGAATGCTCAGAAAAGCAGTCGGGTTTTTTAGTTTTTTAAATTACCGTTTTTTATTTTTTATTTTTTTTAGTTTTATTTTATTACGATATCACTTTCAAAGTAATTACGAATCTAAAGACACCTCTCAAACTAAAATCCATCGAGCCGTTCAGGTCGCAGAGCGTGCCAAACATTTGAATTTGGCGCTAAAAATCCGCCATTTTGTTTTTTTTTTATTTTGATATACCCAGTGTCACTCTCACAGTAAATACGAATCTAACGACACCTCTCAAGCTAAAATCCATCGAGCCGTTCAGGCTGCAGAGCGTGCCAAACAATTATACATACATACATACATACATACATACATACATACATACATACATACATACATACTCTCGAAAAACATAACCCTCCTTCTGGCGCAGTCGGGTAAAAAATCATAGCAGAACTGTCGTTTGTATATGTTTGTTCGCCGATATCTCGGTCAATTGTGGACCCATATTAAAAAAAATTGTTTTGATTGAAAGATTATACTCTCGAATTGGTCCCATAGAAATATTGTTTTGATCTGATGATGAACTACGAAGATATAGAACAGAACTCTTCAAAAAACCTTAGCAGAACTATCGTAACAAGTAAAATTGCTTTGTTATACATGTAGTCGGTGGCTTACTAAAAGAAAAAGGGGAGGGGGTACATAGAACTGACCTGATGATGAAGACGGAAGGTAGGTAAGAGCCGGAACTTTGTAATAAATCAGTGTATCCTAGCCGTGTTTGGTATTATTAGAATTGTCATGATGATTTGATGATGGAACCGAATGGTGGAAGGTACCTATCTATTTATGTTTGGCTGAGGGGTACTACTACTAAAAAGTGTGAAATAAAAAACTTTTTACAAAAAAAATACAACCGACTTCAAAAACCACCAAAAAGTGCAAAATAACTTTCAATTTCGGAAGTCGGTGTTAAATAGCAAAGAGACCAAACTATTATAGAAATACCGACTTCCAAAATTGAAAGTTTTTTTGCACTTTTTGGTGGTTTTTGAAGTCGGTTGCATTTTTTTTTTGTAAAAAGTTTTTTACTGCCGAGCATTCCTTTCGGAAGTTAACCCATGACCCCGTATTTCAAATATTAGGTCACACATATGTTTAAAATAAAGTAAATACCCATTAAATGATTAAATACCCTACCGCGGTTAACAAATGAGCTGATGAAAGATCATCAGCTCATTTGTTAACAATTTATGAAGATCTGTGCAGAGAAACATCTCGATTAGGTCAGCTTTCAAACAAAAAAAACCGCATCAAAATCGGTCCATTCGTGTAGGAGCTACGGTGCCACGGACAGACACACAGACAGTCACGTCAAACTTATAACACCCCTCTTTTCTCCTCTTTTTAGGCGGTTTGTGCCCGCACACTCTGCGGTCGGTTGGCGGCGACTGCGCAATATCGGTCGCTTGCGGTCTAAAATCGCGACGTTGGCGACGGCGGCGGCGAATCTATCGATTCGTGAGTTTTGATATAAAACAGCCGTTTCCTCTGCCGCGGCGGCCGCGGGAGAAAACCGCTTCGTGAGTTCAGTGCCTTTGACAGTAAGGTAACTAATAAGTATGAGTACACCTGATAGGCTTAAATACAGTATGAATTGTTGTCTACAGGTTTTGCATTTTTAGGGTACCAGCTACCTCAAAAGGGAAAAGCGGAACCCTTATAGGACCACTTTGTTGTCCGTCTGTCTGTCTGTCAAAATCTTTTATCTCGAGAACGCGTGGCGGTATCAAGTTGATATTATCACCATATACTCAAGTCTGTGGTCCCATGAAGCTGTGTAAAAAGTCTGATTTCTAAGGGTCGGTCGTTTAAAATTATGTCGCAAAAAACGTATATTTCGTCACTCTCAAGGAAATCAAAATTCACAGGGTACTCCTGTTGACTTAGAAGCCTGAAATTTGTCATGAAGGAAGGTTTTATAGCACAAGTATAGGAATAAATCTGAAAACTGCAAATTCGTAATTATCTACGTCACAAATAAAAAAATGTTGTTTCGATTCGAAAAAATCTTCTTAACTCGATTCCGGAATTCAACTATTTGCATAAGTTAGTTTGTACGGAACCCTCAATTTGCGAGTCCGACTCGTACTTGCCCACGTGCAAGTTTGACTTAGAGTTCCATCTAAGTTCACCATTTTATTGGAACCTTATGCTCAAAGGCTCTTGACAATCTGTCGTTGAAAAATCGCAACGCGCACACTGCTTGTAATGTTAGGAAATTTCACTATTATCTTGTTTTTTTTTTATTGTTCAGTACATTTTACCTACTAAACGCTTATTAGAATTCTCTTCTTCCCTTCTTCTAGCCGACTATGTTCATATATTAAAATCTTACCCGCTCCTGTCATATAGATTCCGCGCGCTAGAGTGAGCACCAACACGCGGTTGAGTTCTTCACTCTCAGACGAGACCAGCGACTTGGGCTCGGAGACTACTCTAGACATTTGCAACTGTACTCCAGAACTGCCCAGGCTGGTTATTAAACGTAACGCTGTACTTTCAAAACTGGAACAGGTTAACAATTACATAAATGCTTTTTATATTACACATAATTCATCTTGAATAGAGAATAATGCTATAAAAAGCTTTTTATATGTTAAGTTCTAAATTAGGTTCTGTAAAAAGGTCCTAAATTAAATAAAGGTAATAAAAGGTATTAAATTAAATAGCAACTGAACTATCAACAAGATTACATTATTTAAAAGCATGTTGTGCAGAGCTGCACTTCTCAGAAAACCTTGCAAACGTTTTTATTTTTTATATAAAACCCACATGTGTACCTTTAAGGATCTATTACACCACTCGATATTCAGACCGGTTTTGTCGACGTCGCTTAGTGTAATAAGGGTCAGACTTTCTTGCTTGGAAGTAAACTTTAATAACGAGGGGTGTAGTAGACGCTTTAGGAGGCATCTTGCAAAACACTTACAGACCTAAGTCGTTATTTATAACACATACATACCATAACTGTAACTGTGTCTGATTGGCCTGTGGGTATGCGGCTAAAGAATGTATGTTAGACAGGAGTGTTACCCTGTAGTGTGGCTGAACGTGGTGAATACGATACGAAAACATATCCAATAAGTTATGAAGTATACCCCAAGCATGAGATTTGAACACATTCGGCAGCAACTGATCTAAAAGAGACAAAATACACAATTATTATTGTGTGTTTTCAAGGAATACTAAAGAAGCCTTTGATCATTTGAATGTTCATTTTCTAACATTATTACATTAACATTACACACAATTTTATTATAGTAAAGGCAGTCTGATTCATAAATTGCACTTCACTAGGTAATTTAAAACATTGTACTTACGTATGAATCCTTTGATCCCCATAGATTCTATCTCAGTATAGACCAATAAACGGCTGTAAGTCTCCACCAATGCTGGTGCCATCATGCTGTTCCCTGGTATATTACTTTTATTCTGGGCCAGTTTAGCAACATGAGTTACTATTGAGTGTATAAGCGACATCTTACAATGTAATGTCAGGCTATCTAAAATGCACATAGACAAGGGTACAGTTGGCAAAGGTGTGCCTGGGTTCCCATTAGGCATAGCTTTTTGGCTTCCAAACAGAGTTTCTATAATAACTCCCATTGGTCTGGCAAAGTACTCTTGATTGGTGGAATATGCATTGCAGAGTAAAGCTATGCGGTAGTCAGACCCCATCAATGTTGGTGTACTATTTGAAGTCATCAGATGTTGTAGAAACCTTAAATACAAACATTGTTACATTGAACATTCCCAGTAAATATGAATACTTAACAATACTCTAAAATTAAAAAAGAACACATACTCATACTGTACTTTTAAATTTTGTGGCATTGTCATTGTCTTGTGTTCAGTTTCAGCTTTTTTCAATAAGTGCATCCAAATACATACTACAGCCATTTGATGTGTACAGTGGGCTTTTGTGCAATCAGGCACGGGTAGTGGTTCTTTTTCAGGGTACAGCAATTCATAAAGCTTTATTATTGGTAGGAAATTGGATGATGGGTTTCTTTGAATACTCCCAGATATAAATTGTAATAAGACCCACATAAGGTGGTCTCTCCCTTTTTTCATATCATGACCAATCAACTTACTATGCAGGCCCATCACGATGTTGGGGAATGAAGCAAATCCAATGAGGATCAAGTATATAACTTGTGACGATAAATGAAGCCAACACCAATGTGATGAAGACATTTCATCATCTTCATTCTCTGATTCACTTCTTTCCATAGGCAGAATCATAAGCTCTACTAATTGATCCTCTAGGGCTATGCAACGTTGTTTATGCTGCTTTTGAAGGCCAAGCATAGAACACATCATATCTCTAGAATATGGCTGTTGTAAAACATGTCTCAGCAGAGCTATTTGTGGTTTTAAAAGTTCATCATCATATGGCAAATTACCCTTCAAGGAAAACTTTAATGTTGTAGGATCTAAACGCCATGGATTAACAAGATGATCAGCGTAACCAGAAAACTCAACCACGGGCAACATTTGTGAATGTCCAATTATAGAAACCATTTGAGCACACGGTTTGAAACTTTCCACAAAACTAGATAGAAGCTTAGCCAGTTGCTGAAACGAAAAAAAATATATTTGGAAACACTGAGTTTAAAAACAAAAGTTGTTTGTCCACTCTAGGAATTACTCCTGTATCTTGGATGCATTGACAAACATGTAAACTCACATAAACAAAACCTACAAACCTGGAACCTTTATATGTAGGTCATAAAAAATGTGTTCTGAGAAGGAACCAAACCTGCAACATGTAACGCAGCAGCCAATCATTCTACCACTGCACTAACCATGCTATCTATCGTCGAAGTTATGTATAAAGACGAAAGAGACCAATCAATGTGTTGCAATTATTTCCACATTTTTTTTTCCTTTTATTTACAATCTGTATCGGCTATAGGCAGGTTGCTAATAGTATGATAGCTTGAGAATGGAGATATACTCATCAGAACTTATTTATATGGTCAGAATATCTTCCCATTTTAGTTGTTTTTATAGTTTGGGATTATAAATTGGTGACATGAATTTAACAATAATCATACAACTTACCCAATGTGGCCAGTGATTATTACCCGGATAATCCTTTTGGATCTCAGTAACAATAAAGTATGCTGGTAGCAATGATGCAGTTCGATCAAAAATATATTCAATAACATTGTACAATGCCTTCAACTGAGGCATTGTACCTGAATTCAACTTGACTGGTAGTGTATGAGCCTTCTCTCTGCATCCCTTAAAAATACAATTAATAGGTACAATAACAAATTATAACAATTCACTAAAAAGGAATTAGTACAAGAGACTTCAGCCAACCTTCATTATTTCTCTGACACCTTTATAATCTACTCCTCCTATAATTCTTCTGATTAGATTGAAACTTTCAATCCAAAAATCAGCATTTTGATACATGAGCTTTTCATTGGTCAAAATGCAATCACATAACATCCTGCAAGCAATAAGTAAATTAAGGCCTACTGTCCGCTGATGCATAGCTTTATATAAATATGCGTCTGAAAAGCTATGCATCTGTGGAAAGTAGGGCATAATCATTATAGTTTCTAATCATTAACATGTCAACATAGTTACAAAGCCAAAGTAAACATACCGAGCTTGAATAATATTTGTGTTCACTAGAGTTTCTAAAAGGGCAAGTAATTGTTTCATTTTATATCTATTAGTTAGAACTGCTGTTAGAGTCAAATATTGGCGTAATGCTGATTCTTGAAGCTCTGCACTCAAGTTGGTCATGATGCTGCATAATCTCTTCTGATACATTCCTAACATTTCATTCTCTTCTTCAGGTTTATGCACGAGGAAGCAGCTGAAAGCTTCCTCAACCGCTTCAACACGCTACAAAAAAATTAATTAAACCACTTCAATATTCATATAAATTCACACTAAAAACTAACACTTTAATTGATTGTTTCCTAATAATACTTGCAAAAGGACCTTCTAACCCAAGTTTATAATATTATTACTGTGAACTATATAACACAGAAAAAGCAGCAAAAACTGAGATTGTGACAGTAAAACATACTGTAGAAGCTGATCATTTGTTCTGTGTCCGGGTGTAATTTACCTATAATATGTATGTATTTAGAAATATATAAGTATGTTTATCAGTTGTCTAGTACCTATAACACAAGCTCTGCTTAGCTTGGGACTAGACAATGTTGTGTGATAGTGTATGTGATATACATATATATATATATATGTGATATTCTAAAACCTTAGAAATGACAGTTTGGTCTATAATCAAGGCTAGAACAAATTCTGAATTGATTGAGTCTTTAGGATTGGGAAAATACCAACACTTACTTTAATGGCTGTAGTACCATTTAAGTGTCAGTTTTCTCCCCATCATCATCGCCTTTCCACCAACATATATTCTAAAATATAATATTGACCGAATGAGTCAAAATTAACTTAGACTCTCTCAACAATGAAGTTCTGGTAACTTCATTCATTTCTGTCAGCGTCTGGACCCTGATCACCACTATCTATCACCTATGAATTGAGACTATAGACAATATAAACTAGTGCTTGATTGCAATCCCACCTAATGGTAAACTGATTCCAGGTCACGCCACAGTATCAGGTCAAGGTTATCATGTTCTTGCATTAACATGGAAATAACAGGAATTGGCGTTCTGTTACTTCCATGCTATGGTTTATTATTAGAATAGGTCAGACCTGTGGAACTTAATCTCTTGACTAGAGATTGCAAACCGGACCCGGCCGGGCCCGGTGCCCTTTTTTGACATCCACCGGGCCCGGTGACCGGCCCAGCCATTCATACCCGGCCCGGTCACCAGCCCGGTATGAATGGCCGGGCCCAATGAATGTCTAAAAGTGCACCGGGCCCGGCCGGGCCGGACCCGGTTTGCAATCTCTACTCTTGATCTCTAATCCCAACACCATCAATTAACCACATTTATTTATTTAAGAGCTACAATGCGATAGACAGAGACACAGACCCACAGATACACACATACATAACTTATAACCTCCTTCTTTTTTGGTTGAGGATCAAAATACAAAAAATAGCTTTAGTTTGATCACAAATTTAAGTTCATGTTCAAGCCTTGAACCAAATAAAAGTTTAAATTGTATTTAAAAAACGGAGATTTCAATACATTTCGCCAGCCAAAGGAATAACAAAAAAGTAACAAAAGAAACTTACCAAAATTTCATTGACAATATTGGCTACTTGAGAGTCAGCCATCTCTGCAATACTGTATTCCAATTGTATACAAAAGAACTTCACTCAAAAACTACTGGAAATAACGTCCATATTGAAAATGTTTTTAATATCTAAATGTGTCTAAAATATGTTTATATTTTAAACTTTTTTGGTACCTACAAATTGTTTTGAGCAATAGAGCTTTGCTAGGTTACATTTGGAATGACATAAAATGTTCTAAGTAGTACGCATTCTGCGAAGGAACCAGTCTGGCGCAACTCCCTAAGAAAAAAACGATCCGTCCAAAATGTATGAAACGCGTACTAATTTTAATGGCGGCCAAAATGGCGGCTATCGCTGTCTCGCTCTAACATCTATTCGACTCTGTCGCAGCCATCCATCCGCCATATTTATCTTTTACTTCTCAAGAGGTGAATTGTAAACAAAGTTTAATTTTTGTTTTTAATATGTGTTTCGTGAATTTTAAGCGAAAATTCCTAATAAAAGGACGTTTACGTGTACCCATGTGAAGCAATCTGTTGATATGCACTATAAAATCTGTGAAATATGTGGTTTACGAGCCAGCCGGTCGGACGGTCAAAAGCCAATGTTCATGGCTAAATATCCATTACATTAAGAGAGGTAAGCGTAAATAAACGTTCATTTTCAGTTACAGAAAAGGATTTGGTGATTTACAAATCAATTTTAATAAAAATCAGTCGAAAATCTATAAAATAACCTATTAACAGTGCTGTGTAGTGGAATTTTTATCGACTATATCGATAGTTTTAAATATTCATTATTAAAATTTACAAGTTCGTGATAAAAAATGAAATTCTTCAATTTTAAAAATGATCTATCACTACTGCTGGGCATGTTTAATCGACTATCGATACTCTTATAATTTAAACTTTATTTAGTATAATTCAAATAGAACGATCATGCTATTCGAACAATAAATATTTCAGGTATCTCAATATGAAATGCTAATAAGTAATGCAATACATTTTTTTCTTCTAGATGTAAACATTGGATTGGACGTTCGTACGTATTGGTGGAGCTTTTTAGCTCCACCAATTAAACACGTTTGTAGCAAACATTTTCTGCCAAGGATTTTACGAAGACACAACTAAAAAAATCTGCAATTCCTTCTGTGGGACTTACTGCAGAACCTTAGGGAGATGATTGGATTTCTTCTACACATTGGCAAAACTGATACTGATTCGACTCTTAAACGCAAAGGTAAGATTCTTAATTAGAGCATCATTCATGTAAACTTAGTTATATTTACAATTACAGATCTAATAAAGATCAGAATCAGAAATAATAAAGTAAGATAATGATACTTTTAAGGTTTATGCATTATAGAGAATAGGCAAATAGGTTATAGTTTCTGTATTTGTTTAACCATAAAGAAAAATAAAATAAACTGTTATTATTAAAATCCGTAAAATGGTGTTTCCTTTAGCGTTAACCACACCCCCACCCCACCTTTGAAACCCAACCTCATTTGCGTCAACGTAAATTCGCTGGTAAGTGGAATATTCCATATCAATTAATGAAACCTTGGGTTTCGTTTTTTGATATGGAATATTCCACTTATTCTTAGTTAAACTGATGGATAAAGTTGGCGTAAATAGACCTTAATTCAGATCCAATAAATGGACCTGTATTTTTTTTTTTTAAATACTATCGATAAAAAATTACCATGAGCACCTAGATACACCACTATATCGGCCGTTATGTTGGCAGCCCGTTACGTCATGTTTATGGTCATCTATGTCAAAGTTGGTATTGAATCTTAGTACACGTTTTGACGTTTCGTGCTGAACCATTTTTTTCTATGGGAGTCCCGTCTCTTAAACGTAGTGCTTATATTCTCTTTGGAAGGAACATTCGTCCAGCAGTGTGTTTATGCTCCTGCCTGGGCCAACATAATTTTAAAAAGCTAAACTTTTTGAATATTACACCAAAATTTGAATGCTACACGCATAAAGTAACTGTTCTTGCACTTCCTTGCAATTAAAGGAAACAGGACATGAAGGTAATCCAGGAAAGGAGTAACCAAAACCTCCGCAAGAAGTAATACCCAAAGAGTGTGTAAAGCCTAAAACTTTCTAATAGCGTCCTGTGTCCTGAACCACAAAACCACAAAAAATTTAGACATTTGAAGTGGCAGACTGTCAGACGAAACGATTATGCACGTACGAATGACAGCACACAGAAAAAGATGCGTTCCGTGTTGGGGCTAATATAATCAAAAGGTTTAAAACGTGCTCTGTGATACTTCTATTAACAATATTATTGATAAATTCATAGGCGCCCAGGGGCCCACGCCACGACACGGTCATAAGTACTCTGTGACGGTCATGCAGGCGTCAATCATTTCCACATTGAATGACGGTGAGTCGTCAAATTTAAGGCTCCCATACACGATAGGTTTTGCTGCAGTCAAAATTTTGATTGATGAATAATTTACCGTGTAATGAGATGATTGACGTAGCATAGTACTGATTGACGAAAACCCCATCATTCACCATCATTCATGATTAATGGCAATGATTGACGTTTGCATGACCGTGTTATGGGCGCCACATTCATGGTACGTCATGATTGATGGAAATGATTGACCGTGTTATGGACGCCATTGCCATCCATTATTTCATAAAACGTCATTTTGAAAATGATGAAGAAGATGATGAAGATGAAATGAGTGGGGGAATTTCTCTGTTTAGGGACCCATCCATGGAGGCATGGTTCCAAAGAGTAAAGTAACATGGATCTCTAGTGGGCAAGGATCACTGACCTCTATTTATTTAACACACCAAGGATCCAATCATCGTCCATTACATGGTCAATCATTTCCATCAATCACAATCAATCATAAATGAATTTTTGAAAGACGGTGAGTACCGTCATTCAAATTGCAGGCCTCAAAAAGGCGCCGCCACAAAAAAAAGCCGCTTTCTTCTTTTTGTGAGCCGAGTTGTTTTCTCGAGTTATGATGAAAGAACGACTGCGATGCCGCTGGGTTGCAACTCGAAGCATTTTTAACGGTGGGAGTAGTGACTCTACTCTGCTCTGGTTATTTTGGAACGCAGGGCTGTGCGTATCAAGTAGTTGCCAACGAAGAAAAAACTAACATGATTGGTAGAAAACGTTCAAGACCCAAAGTTGATTCAATTCTACACAAAAATGTCATTCTGGGATTCTTTTTTTTTGTTGTCTTTTGTCCTGCAATCTGTCTCTTCGACATTGAGCTGGATTTTAAATATTTGTTATTTTGCGCGTGAATGGCACAGTATCCAATGATATGTCCAAATTGGTGCTAGCTCCTCATGCAATCAGGTCTTGAGGAGCACGTCTTTTCAGCCTTTTAAAGGTAGGCCAGTCAGTTTGGGTATTAATTTAACTTTCTGATTATTTTTGCAAACAGAGTTTTATTTCCTCCTTGACAGACTCAACTTTCAAGTCTTTGTGGAGACGCATGTTTGTTATGAACCAGGGTGGTCCAGTTATCATACGCAGCGTCTTTGACTGGAACCTCTGCAAAATCTCTATGTTAGATGAGGGTACTGTTCCTCACAACTGAATTCCGTAGGTCCAAATAGGCTATAAGATGCTTATATAGAGAAGAAGCTTGTTTTCCAGACTAAGTTGTGAATTTCTACCCTTATGCCAATGCAGATTATGGAGTTTCAGATCAAGTGCTTTTCTTTTTGTTTGTAAATGCTTTTTACGTGTCAGTTTACGCCCAAGTATCGTACGTCGTCAGCTTGTGGTATTTTGACATGATTGAGCTCGACTTCCGGACAAGTATCGCGCCGCAAACTAAATGTAACATGCACTGATTTAGTTTCGTTGGCTTTTATTCACCAATCTTTTAGCCAGCTAGATAGCTCGTCTAGGTTTCTTTGAAGCTTGGCAGATACTCCGGTAGCTGTTTCATTAACCGCTAACACCGTAGTATCGTCAGCATATGTCCCAGTCAGAACGTGTTCTGTATTCGAAAGTCGGATGTATAAATCAGGTAAAGTATTGGACCCATCACACTTCCCTGAGGGACTACGGTCTTTATTTCATACAGTTTTGTGATGCTGTCACCATGTTTAACGTAGAAATGTCGGTCATGGAGGTAAGACTTTATAAAAAGGTAATAATTTAATCGTAGGTTCTTCAGGATTTTAAATAAAAGTCCGTCGTGCCAAACCCGGTCGAAGGCCTAAAAAATGTCCAGGAAGGCAGCACTTATTTTCAAATGTGTAGTTAATTTTGTTCTACTATTCTGTGCACCTGTTCTATCGTGCTGTGGGAGGGTCTGAAGCCAAACTGGTGTTCTGGGATTAATTTGGCTTCCGCAATATCTGGGGCCAGGCGCTTCAGAAACAGGATTCCTAGTAGTTTGGACGTAGTAGGGAGAAGACTGATTGGCCAGTAAGATTTATCAAACATCAGCGGGGTCTTTGAAAGGTTTAGGAATCAGAATGATTTCGGCTATCTTCCATTGAGATGGAATAAAATTTCTCCAAAGGCAGGCACTGAAAAGTTGAGTAAGATATTTGTATCCTGTATCTGGCACTTATTTCAAAATTTTGGCCGTGATCAAGTCTTATCCTGGGGCTTTGTGAATATCAAGTTACTAGTAATTACTTCCCCTTTAGACATCTTCTTAATCGGTGGGTCCGTTTGATGAGTTTGGGTAAGCACATTCGAAACTTCGTTTAGCATCGAGGATCCGCAATCATCGTTTGGAGTGAATACTTTAGCTAGATGTTCCGCAAATATTTCGACTTTGACATTGTCACTTTTTACCCAGGTACCATCTGGTTTTTTAATAGGTGACCGGTGAAATGTGGGCGTTTTCAATTTTTTTTGCTGACGCACCGTGCAACGCGCCGCGTCTCCGTAATCGAACACTTAGTAGGGAATTCAAAACCATCCAAAATTAAAGATGGGTTAATACCGATATTTGTCAGTATTAGCTAATATTAATATATATTCATCTAGTAATATCATAATATTTAAACTAATATTTGAGTATTAGTGATATCTGAATATGATGGAATTCATCACATTCAGATATCATTAATGATATCACATATTCAGATATTCTGCTGTATTTGTATTCAATAGATAGATATTATTTTTGAGATAGCATCTAGGTATTTGATATTGCTAAGTATAATTAATGTTAATACTATTGCTTATGAGTGATACAACATTTATTTTCATTAGTACATTTGTTGTCATAGTAGTGAGTGAATATGATCCGCGGTAATCGAATAAATACAAAGAGTTCTTTTTCATTATATTTATCGACCTGTGTTTGATGGTCCTTACATTTTATGTAAATATGAAATATTAGCATATCAGAGTTAGTCGGATTACTAATACATGAATCCATTGAATATCACTAATATCTTAGCGGATACTAATATATCAGTCACAACTCTACCCAAATTCTGTACTCGGCAGTATTGGTAGTTTTTGCTTTGTAGTAGTAGAATATTTAATTCGGTAACGCCTATACTTACATGTGTTTTATTGATTGATGATTGATGGAAAAGCCGGCAAGAGCAAAACAAAACAAAATTCCGCGCCGCGTTCCGGCTTTCGAGTGTCTCTTCTGTTCTATGGTTTTGAGTGCTATAATTTGCTGCTCATTTCTGCTGTAGTCAATCTGAGGATCTTCTGAAATTGAGTGATTTCTAACAATAAGGCCCATCTCCGAGTGTTTCTGCTATTAAGGTGAGTTCTTCCTAAATTAATTGTATTTTCTAGCTATCCAATTGGAACTCGAGACTTAGAGACTTTTTTCCAACTTAGTTTCTGAATCTCATGGGCTAAACTGTACTATACTGGACAGCGAGTTTTGAGCTCATAATTTTTTATTGAAAAGGTTTATGTCTAAAAAGTAATTATGCAAAGTTTCAATGTTAGGAAATATATAGTTTTTGAGAAAAAAAATAATTAAAATCGATAATTTTTCGTATTATTTAACGCCATTTTGATGGGTTTTGTTCACTTTTTATTTTATTTGTAGTTTCTATGATAATGAATTTATTAGTGATTCATTTACCAACCTCTTATTATATAGTTTTTAGTAAGAAATAATAAAAATGAGATGAGACAATTTGTTTGCGTAGCAAATAATTAGGGCACCCCGACTCGGATAGATTTAGGTTAGAAGGGGATGGCAGGGTCTAGTGAGCGAGCAAAGCGAGCGAACAGACCCTGCCAGCACCTTCGTGGTTATTTTTTTTTAAACCACCCAAAAAACTGTTTAGTACTCAAGACAATTTGTTTGCATACCGAATATAGGCCACCCCGACTCGGATAGATTTAGGTTAGAAGGGGATGGCAGGGTCTAGTGAGCGAGCGCAGCGAGCGAACAGACCCTGCCATCACCTTCGTGGTTATTTTTTTTTAAACCACCCAAAAAACTCTTTAGTACTCAAGACAATTTGTTTGCATACCGAATATAGGGCACCCCGACTCGGATAGATTTAGGTTAGAAGGGGATGGCATGGTCTAGTGAGCGAGCGCAGCGAGCGAACAGACCTGCCATCACCTTCGAGGTTATTTTTTTTTAAACCACCCAGAAAACTATATTTTAGTACTCAAATATTTAGTGGTAGAGCGCTCCCGGACAAAATTTTATTTTATTTTTTTTCATTTTTAAATACCTGAAAGTATACATTTGTTACTGTGGGGGGATGGTCCGAGGGGTAGAGGGTGACACCCACCTCTAAAATCCCCAAGTTAGACCCAAAAATGCATAAAATGTACGATTTTTTGATTCCTAACCTCAAAATTTTTAATCTTGAATATCTCCAAAAGTATGCGTTTCCTAGATTCAGGAGAGGGTTTGGGGGGGTTGGGGCCAGCCCCCCTCCCCCCCTCCCCAAAAAAAACCCCTATTTTCGCTGTCCAGTATAGTACAGTTTTACCATCTCATGTACTGAATGGTTTCGCGTAGTTCCTTAAACAATGATCATAGGTTGACTCCCAGACATAATATTTAAGATGAATTTCCTGATGGGATTCATGTTCAAATTGCAGAACAGGCTGCTGGTATCAAGCTGGTGGGCAACACCAACATCGTATATAATAATGTATAGTAGGGATATCATCTCTAGCCTTTTTTCCCAACTAGCTTTGAGGCTTCCAGTCTAACCAGCAGGGCTATTGGCTAACTTTTTCAAAACAGTTGATAACTGGCATTTGATGTACACTAAACTTTGTTGTCAACTAACAATTTTATAACTTTGGTATTACGTATGACATCAAGTGGCTAACAAACTACGGTGGATAAGTGGTGGCTAACAAAAATTAACAGTGCATATTGTCCCGGCTCTAGTTTTTACCAACTATTCTACAGCTAAGTTGAATATACATCTTCAGCTTAAAGCTTACACAATCATAATTTTAAAAATATCGCTACAATAACATCTGTCAAAATGTGTTACGGTGGATATCAAAGGCACCGGTGGATAATGACATCTTATCAGTTGGTCACTACAGATAGGCAATACGAAACTACCTGATGGACAGTTACACAATGTACATTCTAGTAAGTGATCTTCACTTGAGCTGTCAACAGAGTTACGCAATAGCTCCGCAGATACTACTGAATATCCATGTTTTAAATGGAAGGATTGTCTATCAGACCTCTCTACAACCCAGATAAAACTGGGCAACACAATATCCTTGGATAGACTGATGGTCAAACTTTCTGGTGTCTGACTAGGTACCTATGACTGTCAAAGATCTACAAATGATAATCAAAATCAGTGGCTATGCTTCTCAAGGCATAGGGTGTCAGTAAAGTCTCAAGTGTTATGGTTTTACACTATAACAATATATTCACTGTATTCAATTTCTTTCTAGTCTTGTCATTACTACAACTTAGAAAAGTACATATGGATTAAAAAATTCACATTGGTACTTGCCCAGTTTGATTCCGCAACTTTATGTATGTATGTAGGTAATTGATTATCATTTAATATCAAGTGGTAGTCCAGTGGCCACTGGCATGATTTACAAGTTTTACTTTGAGAGTTTCAACCCAGGCAGGTGCTTTACAACTGACAAATGGTGAAGGAAAACATTGTAATTGTAAGAGTGTAACATTGTGGCTTGCGTGGTATGTATCCAGTGATACATCCAACTTTTTATTATCTACAGGAAATATTGGGGTACTTTTCTATTTAAACTTTGGAAGATGGGGCCACTTTCCATAAGTCCATGTATCAAGGTGTTGGGATGTTGAGATAGTCTATTTTTCTATTTTTTAAGTGATTCCAGTATCTCTTGTTTTATGGTTAATATTTTTAAGTCTCTGTGTATTGTATGGCTTGATTGGTGATGTACAAAGGCGCATTTACAATCATATGCAGTGTTTTGGACTGAAATCTTTGCAGTATTTCTAAATTTGAGTTTGCGGCTGTACCCCATAGTTGCAATCCGTATGACCAAATTGGTTTAAGGATACTCTTGTACAAAAGTAGTTTAGAGGGCAGACCGTTCCTGACCTTGTTTGTACAGCAGTCCCTCGTGCCAGACGCGGTCAGATGCTTGTGAAATATCCAGAAAAGCTGCGGAACAATACATTTTCTTTTCAAAGCTGTGTTGGATTTTCTCTACTAGTTTGTGTACTTGTTCGGTGGTACTATGAGCAGCTCTACTTAAAAATATTAACCATAAAACAAGAGATATTGGAATCACTTAAAAAATACAAAGAGACTATCTCAACATCCTAACACCTTGACACATGGACTTATGGAAAGCGGCCCCATCTTCTAAAGATTTAATAGAAAAGTACCCCAAGATTTCCTGTACATAATAAAAAGTTGGATATATCACTGGATACATAACACGCAAGCCGTTATTATTATTACATTCTTAAAATGTTTTCCTTCAATGTTTGGCCTTGGTTGAAACTCTCAAAGTAAAACTTGTAAATCATGCCAGTTGTTTTTTAACTTTTTAACTGCTTGACTGATTTGAGTTTAAAAACACTTTTTTTGTGCTTTGCGTCATTACACAAAATAATATTCTGAATGCATTGCTATTGTCTTCTGATAAACTGTGCATTGCTTTTTATTATATAATGGACTCAAATGGCGAAATACAAGTCACTTGCTAGCTGTGTGAATGATTTAAAAAAAAGCTCAACTCTTTAAAATACAGGTTTCTTGCGATTTCATTGCAAATTTACGCAATTGTTTGCATTTTTACAAGCTTTTATTTAGTTTCAGCTGACCGATGTTTTTCTGTGATCAAATCTTGCAAATTAAATTTGATCCACTTCCCGGTTACCAATTGAGCTCAAATTTTGCATGCATGTGTAAATCGCGTGACCATACAATATTATGATGACATGTAGCTGATCTGATGATGGAGCTGGAAGGTGGCTATAGGAACTTGGTCGTAAACGATACACACACTTCGAGTTTGGGCTTGTCTGATTTGTATTGACGAGTATTTAGGTGCTAGATGGTAACCAGGGTCTGATGATGGAACTGGAAGATTGCCATAGATGATTGCCTTGATGAGTTTTAATTACATACGTGTATACCGCGCTATAAAAGCTTTTTATGAAAAAATATTTTCATTGTAAACTTGTTGTTACTGCCCTTTTTAAAGTACCGTTTTTGATATAAAAAAATTATGGCCTTAATTTCAGCATCATTTCTTTTTGAAGAAATGTATTTTGTTTCAAAAGAGTGGCCTTTTGAAATAAAAAAGTTTCAAAAGGTCATCCTTTTCAAACATTTTGTTTTGAGGATAACTTATTGTATTTATAATGCTTGCGTCTTTCAGTTTTATAATAATTTAAGTACTATTGAAGTGAATATCTTATTTAAACAAAAAATTGGAAATTTAGTGTTGGTGCCAAATGACTAATGGTCGGCATTTGACATTAACACTAAATTTCCATTTATTTATTAATTTAATTCTTAATGCACAGAAAAGTACACAGGCGGACTTATTGCCTTCAGCCATTTATACAAAACATGGACTAAACCTAAGTCATAGTTTCACTGACATGTGGCTTTATTTTTATTTTTTATGGTAGGTAAAAACATCCAATGACAAATCCCGCCGTTGGGCGGAGCGGGAAATAGTTTCAGACTCTTACTGACTAAAAACCTACCCTGTTCCTTCCCGGCCTTGGATCCAGGGCCCTGGTATGCATTTTCATACTTCCCCAGAGCCCCAGACTAGGCCTCGACCCTACTGGGCCCCTACGGTTTGCTGACAACTCCTTGAGGCGCACGGGAACAGTGCGCGCCGTAAACGTTTTGGGCTCGGTTTGGTCTGTTACCGGACAAATTGACAGTGAGCTACCCATTGCCCGCCGTCCGCAAGCCCACGCCTACGGTGGGCAGAAATTTGGATCGGAATTACGGCGGCGGCTGCGGTGTGAGCGCCGTTGCCTGATGCGGTCGGCTTCCTCCTTTCCTTTCCTCCATATGGCTTAGGGTAGATGCAATAAATGCACTAAATATAAGAAAAAATATTAGATATTTATTTCGGTTAAGGTTATTATACCATATTTATTATTAACACTAGCTGTTCGCCCCGGATTCGTCCCGGTGCAATTTGTTTCGGTATTTTGCAGTTTTCTTTCCAGCAACAAAAATATAATTAGCCAAGTAGAACATTCCATTCTCGAGTGATGAACTTATGAAACGGTTTGACCGATTTTAATGATCGTTTTTTTTGTAGGACTGAGAATAGTTGTAAGCTATTTTTACCCTTCAACTATATAATTTGTATGGTAGAACAATGTGAGCTGGGTCAGATAGTATTTCTATATAAATTAAAACTGACTAAAAACAATATAAGTAGGTATGGTTTAAAAAAAACTTCTCCGCATCCCTCTTGTTTGGTACTGCAATTCTTATCCTCTACCCAAGGTAAAAGCCAGCCCTTAGATCACGCGTAATGTCAACAAGATGTTTCTTGAGCGAAATCGCTGGCAGGAGTCAGTATAATATTATAGTACTTTGTCGTAGGAGTTACACGATTTTATTTTCAGGAGTGAGCAGATAGGAAAAGTTTCAGGGTTTTTTGAAATTACGATTACTGCCTATCAGTGGGACATTGATTGGATGAATTGTAAAATAAAATATTGAAAAAAAACATCTGTAATCACCTTTGTTCACAAAATTAATGAATGAATTTGAATTTAAAAATGAATTTGAATTTATAATTTAAAAAACAAAATACTCAGCTATTCAGCAATATACATATATTGCTAGGTACCATTTTTATACAAGCGTTTTAATTACGAGGGCAGTCGTCCATACTTCAATTTAGGTATGTCATTTGATAGTCTAACGACCCCTCGCCGGAGATATGAATTCAGTGCATCTGTTAGAGTGACCATCCTACATGAGGGGTGGTGCTAGCGGAGCGTATAAAAGCTGTCAAAGGAAATATCGGGATTGAAAACAGAAATAATTACTGTGTGTAGTGGATAAGGAATGCAAAACCAGACAAAATTAAACCCGTAGTTTTTCGGGTAACCGGTTTGAAAATGTTTTTTTTTTAAATTGTATGTTCAAATGATATCTTTAAACTAATAGTGAAATTTAGGCCGCCTACATCTAAATCTGTTTAATAATTAAATAGGAAATTATTACAAAGAAATATATATGTACTTATTCAAAATTTAAATGAAAATATATATTTAGGTAAAAAAAAGGTTGCGTTTTGTGTTTAAACACAGTAGGTACAATATAAATGAACAGTATCAAAAAAGAACAACAAAGCGATTATGCGTAATTTAATTATTATTTAAATTATATCCACACATGTACAAAACCTTAAATATTAACTAAACTAATTATACTAAAACCTACCTATGTACATATAATACAAAAACAGTTTAGTTTAGTTAATATTTAAGGTTTTGTACATGTGTGGATATAATTTAATTAGTTATTTATGTATTTTTAAATTTGGGTAATATTAAAAATTATTATTTATATAAATATCATGTATGAATATAAATTATAAAACTCAACATAATAGCAACACTTTGAATCTGTAACCAAGTTAACCATATATACTCTTTCAAAAAACGGATAAAATTGAAACTTGCTTTATTACCCGGTTTTTGGTGAAACCGGTTTTAAAATTAGTTTTTTTTTTATGTGAAATTTGTATATTGCTAGTTCAATTTTAAACAGCCATAAATTTTGTTACAATTAAAACCTTATCTTCTTAAAATCGAATGTCTTAGAAGGATATCGTATATATAAAATTAACCTAGAAATCAAAACATACTTCTACACAAAATATCCACCTTTAGCCTATTGCTTTACGCACTGTGGTGGCCATTGTGAATTCACTTCCAAAACGAAGGCGTTGTACTGGGACTGGACGTTTGGCTCTTTGCTTATGGCTTGAATCAATTTATTTTCCCAATATTTTCCAAACTCACTCGAACAAACTGGCAATTTATATATTTAATATCCCGGCGGCGGCTGGGGCGAGCGCTCCGTAAACACGATAGGGTTATCTTATTGCGCTTATTACCGAGTTTTTATGACCATTTTCCAGTTCCATTATTAGACCCTGGTTACCATCTAGCACCAAAATACTCGTCAAGACGAATCACACGAGCCCAAACTCAATAGAGTTGTGTCGTTTAATTACCGAGTTCTTATGGTTCACTTTTAGCAACCATTTATAATTTGCAACTAGGACATTGGCTGCTGCTCGTAAATTGGTAGAAATAAGGTGCCGGTAATTTTGAGTTCCGGCCTTCTGTTTTGATTGTGCTATTTATATTAATATTTGATGACCTAACATAAGAAAAAAAAACCGGCCAAGTGGGACTCGGACTCGCGCGCCGAGGGTTCCGTACAAACTAAACTATGAAAACAGTTCAATTCTCAAATCGAGTCTCGGAAGATTTTTCCGAAACGCAAAAGTTTTTTTTTTTTTGGTGAGGTTACTATAAAATTACAGTTTTCAGATTTTATTCTATACTTGTGTTATGAGACCTCGCTTCATGCTAAATTTCAAGATTCTAGGTTAACAAAGGGAATGCAAATTCATAGAGTACTTCCCGCCCTATGAATTTTGATTCCCTTGGGAGTGTCAATTTTGACACTCCCAAGAGTACGTTTTTCGCGACATAAACGGCCGTATCTATTTTTTGTCGCTACCTTAGAAGTTTGATTTTTTCACAACTTCAAGAGACCGTAGACATGAGTGTATGTTTTTTATTTCAACTCGATACCTCCACGCGTTCCTGAGATAGAGGTTCTTGACAGACAGACAATCGGACAATAAAGTGATCATTGGGTTCCTTTTTTCCTTTTGAGGTACGGAACCCTAAAAATACTTAAATCTTCTCTCATACCATTATATAGCCCGAACTGGGGTTTGTAGGTATATAGTGGTACTTTATCTACATAATAAAATAAAATATAAACCAAACTATTGATGTATCGACCGGTGTCACGCCCCTTAAGTGGAATTTGATTTTACATAATTCCTATCATATTTTCTGTCTAGCTATCGGGCGGCAGGGCGCTAGCGCATGCGCGTCGACATCCGCTTCTTCCACAAAATGCAACCCTGTTGCCGGCTGCGTCCAGCCTTTCCCTTTGCATTATTCATCCGTGTCGCCCGGGCGCGCACGTGCACGACGCAAAACAAAGTGCGTGAGTTTGCTTATCAAAAATACGTAGATAATTGTTTGTGTTGGACCTGCAGGACTTACTTTCAAATTTTGTAAGTTAAATTTAATTAATTACCGAAAACTCAATCAACCATGTCACTTCATGAACGTCTAGCACGACAGGTGTTGAAGGTATGTTAGGTGTTGATGCTAGAATGTTTGGGCATGGCGGATAAGCTTAGCTTTAAGGTGCTTTCATGCCTGAGATGTGTGAGGAGCTGGTGCGGTGCGAGAATGTATAGTAACATTGAAATGGTGTGTAGCTGACTGGTGCAATGATGAGTAGGCAGACTGTGTTCGGTTGTGCACGGGCTTACATATTGGTACCTTCTTTGTGTCACTAGCACACATCCTTCGCTTACATTCAACGCCCTAAAAATATTTTACTATTTATTCTTCTAGAACAGCGCTAAGCTTTGCTAGGAAAATTATTATCTTTGACGGAGAACCCTTAAAATGTATAACTTGTAGAGAATAAAGGACTTTTGTGAGGTTTTTAATAAAAGAAAGCTTTCTGGAAAAGTAACCTTTACCGCTTAAGTAACGAATTTAAGCAATCTCCGTGTATGTATGTATATACATACGTATGTATGTAATATGTATACACAGTTAAATTTTAGTCGTTTTAATCCCGCGGAGGGTCGATTCGGTACATGAAATACTATCGATTTGTAAAGAAAAAACTAAAATATAAAGTACGAAATTAATTTCTTTAAGCAAACGAGTCAATGGCATAGATAGTTGTCATTGTTGCGTACTAACTACCTACAGTTTATTAGCCTCGCTCTGGTGACGTTTACTTAAAGAAATTAATTTCGTAAATGCGTAAATTAATTCGAGTTTAAAAAAGTACTTTATTTTTTTAATTTTCTCTTTAAAAATCGATAGTATTTCATGTACCGAACTACCGAATCGACCCTTCTTGGGATTTAAACGACCAAAATTTAACGGTGTATATGTCCCAGCCATATTGTATGACACGCTGTATCACAAGAAGGCGCACTGGATTGTAAAACGTCGCTGTAATTTAATGCGGCTAGCCCGGAGGACCCGGTGGAGCATACGGTAGAGGTGTGCCCCGTTTGAATTAAGCACCGCCGTGTCCTCGTGGAGGCGATCGACGGCAGCGATCTGTCGCGTCGGGCCTTGGTACAAGCCATAGTCCGGAGCGAGGAGGAATGGCAGGCGGTAGTCTCCTGCGAAGCAGTAATGCTAGAAAAGGAGGCAGCCACACTCGCAATGGAACGACCTTCAGGCCCCAGCCGCCGAGATCCCGATTCTGATTTTCAGCCATCCTGGGCGTGGGCTTGCGGTCGGCGAGCAATGGGTAGCTCGCCTTATACCGTCCGGTAACCGTCCGGTAACCGTCCGGTAACCGTCCGGACCGAGCCCAAGTCGTCGACGGTGCGTAGTGTTCCAAGCGCCCAGGGGTTCAGGAGGGACAAAGCTTCTGAAGCCATGGGTTCGCTTTTGAAAGGAAAACCAGGCACTGAAATGCAAGGCATCGAAGGAACATAGGGTATTAGGAACATGAGTGTGATAGTTGAATTACTGCATTCTCAACATTTTTTTTAGAGGTAAGATAACAATTCGCATAAAGTAATTCTAAGACTGGCTTGTGCAACGAAGACTGTTTGGTCGCAGGATAGAAAACGGTCGTTCCGTTGCAGAACATAAAACGGTATTTGATTTTGAAAGCTGTTCGTTATTGAAACGCTCACCGCTAGCGACCTCCGATGAAACATGTACCTAGCGACACACAATCTCACAATCTTCTAAAGGACTCTACCATGTGATAGTCTCTCAAATTAAAAAGTAACATGCTCGAATTCTATAATTTTTATTTCATTCTTTTATTGTAAGTGTCCAGAAGACTTCTATGTCCCACGTATAGGAATAAGCCTGAAAACTGTTTTAGTCCAGAATCCTTGGTCCATTTTTGCACTTAATTACTATCAAGCTAATTTTTCGTGAGTAACTTCATTTTGATTAGACGCCCAAAAATTTCTTATACAAAACTCTCGGGCCCGGCACTAGAAGTCGCTGCTGCCGATCGCACCCGCGGGACAGCGACGCTCCGCTTAAACGGGCACAACTGCATCGTATGCTCCACCGTATCCTTCAGGCGGTCCACACCATGATTACACCGGGGAGTTTCGTCCGCACTAATCATGTGCAGGAACTTCCCGAACTTACCATGTCCGGTGAGAACCTGCGTCATGCGGAAGGTGAGGACGCCGTGACGTCTTTCCAGTCGCTCCTCAAAGAGGATACTTACTGATATAATTACCGCGTGCCCATGATCCTTCAGCGTTAGATTCCCGTGCATGCGATTGTGACTTTCGTATTATCTCTTTAAACATTCGTTTCAATAATATGCAAAAAACTTGTATTTCGTAATTGTTCGGACAAACCTATTTATTTTTATAAGGATTAATAAATTATTGATGTTATGACCAGTTGAACATTATCTAACGATTTTAATAATTTTTTGGTAAATTTTTAAAATCATGATATCTTTCGAATGCTACGTTCAAATTGAATAATTTAAAAAGTACTTTACAGATACTGAACCAGGTCTAATGTAATTTATTTTGTTAGTTATTTATATCATTTTCTAGAGGCGTCACTAAAATTCAGTTTTTAATTTAAAAAAAAAGTAGTTAAGGTGCCATTCGAACCTTGGCTGCAGGCTGCGGCGACTGCACGAAGCCGGCAGCAGTTGCACGACGGGTTTTTATGTAGTAGTATGGATTTTTGTGAAAACCATTCCGAACTTGGCTGCGGCCGCACTTGCTGCCGTGCTTCGGCTGCGAGTGCTAACTGCTGCCGCGACCTGCAGCTGCAGCTGATCGCTGATCAGTAGTTACGTCACCTGTTTAGACAAGTCCCGAAATAATCGTATATTGGATTGAATCATAGATTTGCGACTGGCAGCCAGCCTCGGAATCACTCCCAGCTGCGGATGCAGGTCATGGGCGTCATGCGTGTGCTACCAGCCTATGTTGCTCGGTGAAGATGTTTTTGATTCAAATCGTAACATACAAACAAAAAATCAAATCTTTCCTTTACTCTGTCCAAATGTCTTCAGATCATCCACGTTTCTAAGGGAGCTAGAATTACAACATTCATTAATTGTGAAATCATTTCTATTGTTTGAAGCCAGCGAGAATGGCGTCTTCATCCCACGATACTGGTGGTGAAGCTGCGTCGTCAGGCTCCGCCGCGGGCGCCGTTGAAGGTGCTTCGAACGCCGTTGCCAGCGCCGTGACTGGCGCCAGTTCTAAACAAAAGCCGAAGTTGTCGAAGAACGTGCCGCCAGCACTCGCAGAAAAGCCGGCTGGCTTGCCTCCGGGCAAATATAAACTTGTGGGATGGGATATGGACACCACCGGCCGCAGGCTTATTGACGAGGTGTGTTAGATTTAGTATCTCACACTCATTTGAGTCGGAAAATGTACCCTTTTACAAGCTTTTGTTTAACTTACAATGTTTGTATAGTTATATCGCTGCTCAAATTCAAAAGAGCCACAAATCAAAATAATCAAAAATACATTTTATTGCAAAAATCGTATCACTTCTCTTTATATTTGTATATGCAGAAAAGACACCCAGTATTTTCGCATACATGGTCCGTTCAGAATGCTGCCCCTTTTGCATTTACACACATTGGTGGCTGAGTTCAGAGCATAGCGGCCATTTTTTCAGTTACGACCAGGCAGTATTGTTTGTGAAAAGAGCCACATTTCCAAAAGTGGCCCTTTTTACAAATATACTCGTATTTTAAATTACAATTTATAGTAAAAAGTGCCATATTTTGAAGTAAGACCATATTGAATATAAAATGCATCTAAGTATAACGTTATTTTAAAGTAAAGCGTAATTTAGACGGTACGAGTTTCTCGAACGTTTTGTTCGAGAAAATCGTACGCAATAATCGTAAGCAATAATCGCCATGACATTATCGTATCAAAGTGTTTAGACACAGGTAAGAAATAAATTCGAGTCGAGAAACTCGAACCGTCTAGGTATGAATGTTTAGACGGAGATGCTTTTTTGTTCTTACGATTATCGTACGTTCGAGACGAGAAACTCGCACCACCTAGGTATGTGTTTAGACGATGACATTTTTTCTATGCTCTTACGATTCTCGTATGTTCGAGGCGAGAAACTCGTACCGTCTAAATTGCGCTTAAATGTGCCGTGTTTTGTGATAACGTTCGTTTTGAATTAAAATAATGCGTATTTGCTTTTATTAAATGGAATGCTTCTGTTTTGATTATTGTTACCTTACCCCTATATTTTGGTCTAATTTGATTGGACTATCAGTTCTTTAAAAAGTTTAAAAGTTCCTTTGTGTAATGTAAAATTAATGTAGGTATAGGTATGTGTAAAAGTTAGTTATTTAAAAAATACCAATGTAATACATTATAATACCAATATAACCAATTTTAATTAAAGGGAAATGTTTATTACAACAACGGAGGCGTTGATCAGGTCCTCATCTGCATTTATGTATAGGGCACTGTTTGGGCCCCAAAATTAACGGGTAGGTGGTGAACTAATGACACTGCCTATTGCTTCAGATCTGTCAGATCGCGGCATACACTGCACCTAACAGGAAGTTCTCGCAATACATAATGCCGTATGGGGACCTGAACCCAGGAGCTCGTCGCCGTCACAATGTCTGCGTCGTGACCGTCGGGCGCTACCGCATGCTAAAGGATGCTGTCACACACAAGGTATAGTAGACTTTAAAGGATTGCAAGACCTTGATTGCAAAATTTTTATGATTTTTACATCCTTGGTTATAATCAATAAAAGATTTATAGGTGATTAATTTCATTTTCCAGAAACCCTACATGAAAAATTCGTTCGTTCACCTTGGTAGCTTTGTTTGTATTATATTGATTAGGGTCACTGACGGAAACGAGGCAATTTTGTATATATATTACAAATTTAATGCTTCAAAAATCATATATCTTTGTGTCAAAATAACAACTAATTATCTGCTTTAATGCAAGGCGCACATCTCGTTTTGCATCTCGTTTTGTACTGGCCAATAACTGAAAAATTCTGTTCACCCGTTTGTAAATAGTATTTATACCTCGGGGATGGACCAAGCTCAACATCGATTCTTTGCAATATTTTCATTGCTGCTTGTTTCCCCATTTATCATGCATGCGTGTTTAAATTTGTCAATTTTGCAGTTTTAATTTTAAATCTAAAAGAAATATCACTATAAATACGCTGTCATCATCATCATTTCAGTCAAAAGACGTCCACTGTTGGACATGGGCCGCCCCCAAGCATCGCCACAGCGAACACACTGTAAATGAGTGCAATCTACAATACGAATATTTATCATATTATTTTCTAAAATACCTATATATAAATTATAAAATATCTACTTTAGGACATTAGTCGCTCATCGAGTCGCAATTTTTTTCATAATAGGTGCCAGAAGATAGACGGCGCTACCATATTGACGATGCCGTCCCAGAAAAAAGTTGGTTTGGGGTAGCGTATGAAGAGACTTGGAATATCTTTGGGAAGCTTTATTCCAATAAATGATATAGAATACAGTATCTGCTTAGATTGTGACTAAAGATTTGATATTGTCAGAGTTATCATTTTGTGATAGTTAAAATACTTTCATCAGCATTCAGCAAGCATAAACTTCCAACACTCGAAAATAACGTCTTTGAAATGGGTAAAGGACAAGGTGGAAAGATGAAGCGGCGTTTGAATGCACTTTTAAATTTTTAGTGTTGTTTTTATTAAATGTTTTGCAATCTAGTTTTTTTTTTAATTTTAGGATACCTTTGATCTAGGATTCCTTCCAAGATTCACTTTTCCTGGAATTGAAAGTGATTGGGCCTATGATGATATACCTTATCGGTATAGGTACTTTAAATGTATATATGATCGTAGTCCCAATCACTTTAACCTTGCGTTTCCCTCGACAGGTTTTGAAAACAAAGTCTGAAATATCTGCTCTGGTTGATTTCTTGAATTGGCTCGAGAAAATTAAGTCGAAGGATGAAATGATCATCCTGATCTACCATGAGCCGCGCCGTTTGCATCCCACAGTGTTAATTCAAAGCCTTATCCGGTAAGTTTCTCCTATTTTCTTTATTCTAGAATTGCCGGCGTATAATATAGATATATTAAAATATAAAAAAAAACCATCTGTAAAAAAACAACTAAAAAGCTCAAAACCAATTTTGAACATCGATCGTGATGTAGACCGATTCTTGGAAGAATATATTTTCGAATAAAAAGGAAAGAATGTCTTACACACCAATTTACATTTTCCTACATAAGTAGAACGGTGGGTACTTTATCCAAAAGTTGTTTAATTCTAATATCAGCAGTTTAGTACGAAATATTAAGTAGGGTAATAAATAACGAATCCATAAAGACTCATTTAGACGAAGAGAGTTTCTCGTTTCGAACATACCATAATCGAAATAATATCCGTCGTAAGTTTATCCGTCTATCTAAACATTCATATCTTTCGCTCCCCCGCTTTGGCAACAATTCCCCCCAATTGTTTTTCCGTGAATTGCTAATGTCCGTGTAAACAGAATTTCAAAGCGATGATCTTTTTTCGAGGTTTGGTGTCAGTTGTTACTATGAGTACATTGCCCGAGACTATTAACTAAGCCCGCACAAACGGTGGCCGGAAATTGCACTGGGACTTCAAATTTTGGAGCTTCAAACTCGTTATGACATGAAATACAATTGGAAAATGAAGAGACATTCAAATATATATTTTATGAAAGTCCAAGTAATTACAAAACCCTAGTAATCACCTATTCTCTAAACTCGATGACGAATCTCGCACTCAAAACAGTTCAAACCGATTCGTACGATAAATCGTATGAACTTGAAAAAATGTCATACGAGATCGTGTTTACACAAGTCGAGATACTCTTAAGCAAAAATCTTTTCACCATTTATGTTGCTGTGTAAATAGCGACAGGAAATTATTGCCTAGCGACAATTGGCCTGTGAGTCTCAACTCTCGTATAACATAATAGGAGGTGAGAATTTAGTTCTTTACTATTTGAAAACCATTTTGATACGATTATCTTATGGTGAAACATGCGAGAAACTCTCTCCGTCTAAAGGGGCTTACCTGTGCGAACCAAACTCACTCTTGATCAGTTTTGTATGACCAAAATAATAATTGTTACTAAAATACAGAGGATAAATTTTATTATGGGAATTCGAACTTTTATTGCTAATATCAAATCAGCAATGTGTCAATAGAAGGGGTTTCAATACCGGTATTCCGGGATCCCGTAATACCGTGATCCCGGATATATATTGGTCTTTTTTTAATCACGGTATTGACGAGTCAATACCGTGATTATACCGGTATTATAAACATAAGTATATATTACTGCATTTTATTGTAATAAGTCGTAGGAAATTGTATTACTTATGTGTTATAATTTACGATGTGCTGTTACTCTCACACTTATTTTTGCAAGTGCAAGTACCTATTTTCATTTTCGGCTCTCCTTTTCGCGCCGAAAATACCACAATCGCGGCGATAAGCATCCAAAGCATCCTCCCTTTTAAGATAACACAAGTCCTCACCGGGTATGATGAGTTTGGAAAATTCATGTTTCGGATTCAGGCAAAAGAAACGCCCAGGTGTTATTGTTGGTATCACCTGGAGAAAACGGTGGAGCATACGGTGTAGGTGCGCCCCGTTTGGGTGTAGCACAAACGTATCTTCGTGAAAGCGATCGGCAGCTGCGATTTCTCGCGTCGAGCCGTTTCAGACCATGATCCGGAGCGTGAGGAAATGGGGTGCGGTAGCCTCCTTCTGTGAAGCAGTGCTAGCGAAGGAGATGGCCGCAAGCGTAAGAGAACCGACATCTTCATATCCCAGCTGCCGCGATAAGTGATGCCCTTGGCGTAGGAAGTAGTAGGGCAATTCCCGGCTAACGAAGTTTTGGGCTTGCGACGAGCGTACCGTTCTCTCGTGCGGTAAGGACCAAACCCAAGTCTTTGAGGGTTTGTAGGGTTCCACGCATACCTCAAAGAGATATCAGCAAAACCGTAGGGGCCCATTAAGGCCGATTCCTTAGGGCAACAGGGAATTTCCAAATAGGAAACCTATGGTCATAGAACGCAACGGAAGAAACTTAGGTGGGTTTCAGTCAGTAAATGTCTGACACGCCCTCTTGCTCCATACCAGAACGGGAGAAATCCCAGCCCGAAAAGACTCTTTGCGCCTCTTAAACCGATTCCCAAAATTAAGCCGTATTCAATGCTAAATTGTTATACTAAAACAAACAAAAATTACAAAATAACATTTAAGTCCGGAAGACGGTTTTTCTTGTTTTGCTTCTTTTTGTTTTAATCACTATAAACTAGTGTTTGACAGCAATCCCACCTGCTGGTAAGCAGTAAGTGAATTATTTTCAATTATTAGTTCTCTTTTTTTTAAGCCCAATTTTGTATTTTTTGTAAAAAGCTTTTAATTATTCACTTTTAAGTTGTGGTACCCCACAGCTAAAATTAAATGGCGGGCACAACCTGTAAGCTGTCTACGAGATTGAAAAAATATCCATAGTTTCATTGTTAATTATCCAAAGGATTATCACGGTGTTAGAACTTAAAGCAGCACAAAAAGAATCATCAAAATTAGACCTTAAAAAAATATGCGTGAATTGACAACCATTAAATTTGATCATAATTAGTGAATTGAGGATAGACTGAAGTGAATTTTACACATCTTCTGTACCTCTTCAGAGCGTACTGGCGTGATGTTACACGTATGTTATGAATTGTATTAACAGTAAACAGATAATATGCGATGTTAGCATTTGCTGAAGATTTATTATTTATTGAAGAATTTCATGGTTTATCTCCGAAATTGTTCATTTCATTCACCAAATTTAAATGACACACTTAAGGTCTAAAACTATTCCAAACAAAAAAAAAAACACCAAAATCGGATAATATTTGTTTAAGATATCACTGAACATTATCCGGAGCAATAAAGATAAAAAGAAAACCATTAGAACCTCCTCTTTTTTGAAAAACAGTTATTTTCAGAAAGTAACTGTAATACAGACGGATTTCAAATAAAAAACACGTATTTTATTTACTGGTTTTATTAATGCCGTAATTGAAATTGTGTTCAATACCGTGATCACGGTATTGATACCGGTATTCATAATAATATCGGTATTAATACCGGTATTGAAAAAAATCGGTATATGAAAGCCCTAGTCAATAGTCTACATAATAATACCTTATAGTGCAGAAACACAGCAGAGTGTGCAGAGTTTTTCCTAGTAATAACCTATCATTGTCTCTCTCTATTATAAAAATACGAAGCGAGGCTTCGAATATTTCAGTTAATTTGCGATCGATAGAGCCCGATTGTAGTGTCCGGTGAACGCTAGATACTGTAGTTACTCTAGGCATTCACAAGTACAGAGACAGACAGATCAATATGGTAGCGTTCGGGAACCGTTCGGTTGATAGAGTGAAATAGCTCTTAAAATACAACCTATTTGATATCTGCGAACATTGTTTTGTCTGCTTGCATGACAAAGGTCTTCCTTTATACGCCTATACAGGTATTGTTGGATACTAAGAATCGATGCGAGGTTAATTCTACTGCATTTGTCGAAAACATGTCAATTGACAATTTAACTTTATATGTATATAACAGGAGTCTGAACAATTGCAACCTCCTTACCTGGTAGAAACACTCACACACTGAAAAATCCACTGGCATGCTCGCCCTAGACCTTCATTAATCAAATCCTAAATTAGGATCAAATTAAGTTTACTAAGTATGACGCACAAAATATAATGTGAATATTTTATACATTTAAGAAACTTTTGCGGGCTTGCTTAATTCGTTTTTGCATCCTAGAGTTTCTAGTTTCTCAAACGTTCAAAGTGGTACTGTTGAATCTACGAGTATCAGAGTACTTACCAAGAGTTCTCGCCGTTGACTTATTTCAATATTTATTAACCGACTTCGAAAAGGAGGAGGTTCTATGTTCCGCTGTATGTTTTTTTTTTTATTTATGTTCACCGATATCTCGGTCAATTGTGGACCGATTTTGAAAATTTTTGTTTGATTGAAAAATTATACTTCCGAATTGGTCCCTTAAAAATATCTTTTTGATCTGATGATGAACTTCGAAGATATACAACGAAACTCTTCGAAAAATCATAGCAGAACTGTCGTTTTAATACGTATGTTCACCGATATCTCGGTCAATTGTGGACCGATTTTGAAAATTTTTGTTTGATTGAAAGATTATACTTCCGAATTGGTCCCTTAAAAATATCTTTTTGATCTGATGATGAACTTCGAAGATATACAACGAAACTCTTCGAAAAATTATAGCAGAACTGTCGTTTTAATACGTATGTTCACCGATATCTCGGTCAATTGTGGACCGATTTTGAAAATTTTTGTTTGATTGAAAGATTATACTTCCGAATTGGTCCCTTAAAAATATCTTTTTGATCTGATGATGAACTTCGAAGATATACAACGAAACTCTTCGAAAAATCATAGCAGAACTGTCGTATTAATACGTATGTTCACCGATATCTCGGTCAATTGTGGACCGGACCGATTTTAATTTTTTTTTGTTTTGTTTAAAAAAAACCTCCCGAGTTGGTCCCATAGAAATAGGAGTATTGTTTTGATCTGATGATGAACTACGAAGATATAGAACGGAATTCTTCAAAAAACCATAGCAGAACTGTCGTAACAAGTAAAATTGCTTTGTTTATTAAATACATGTAGTCGGTGGCTGACTAAAGGAAAAGGGGAGGAGATACATAGAACTGATCTGATGATGTAGACGGAAGGTAAGAGCCTGAACTTAGTAACAAATCAGTGTATCCTAGCCGTGTTTGGTATGATTAGAATTGTCATGAAGATTTGATGATGGAACTGAATGGCGGAAGGTACCTATCTATTTAAGTATCGCTGAGGGGTACTACAACTAAAAAATGTGAAAAAAAAACTACAACCGACTTCAAAAAAACACCAAAAAGTACAAAATAACTTTAATTTCGGAAGTCGGTGTTTATATAATAATTTGGTCTCTTCGTTATTTAACACCGACTTCCGAAATTTTTTCGGAAGTCGGTGTTATTTTTTTGTAAAATCGGTTGTATTTTTTTTTGTAAAAAGTTTTGGTCAAAAGAAACTCGTTTTCCCAACCGCAGTGACTGATTTGCGAACGTGAACTTTTACATCCTTGTAGCCGCAAAACAAACCAAGCTGCAACCCAGGTGACGTTGGAACACTAGTTTGCAACCTGGTCTGGTCCACCTTTAACATATAAACCAGTTGAGATACTCGTATGGTTTTCGAGCTCGTTTTTGCATCTTACGGTCTCCTATCTCTTAAGCATTGTACCTACTATCTAAAGCGGGCTCCTATTTTTTTGTGGACCTTGTTAAGGCGTATAGTCCCTTGAACATCTGAACGGATTAGCCAGCTGCGTCCGGGTAGTGCCCCGCTGACCTTTAAATCCATTTTCTTTGCGAAATATTGATTGATTTACATATGCTATGTATACATTCTGAAGAACACTTAACCAGCATTTCTTTTCGTAAACACATTCAAATCAAAGCTTTTTGAAAGGAGTAAGAAAAACAAGCAAAAAACTATTTTGTAATTTTTTTTTTGGCAAAAGAATTATTCTTATAAAAAAATATTTATGTTGATAATGTTATACATGAATCTATAATAAACATTTTTTTGTCAAACTTATTGACCTAGCCGTTACCGAGGAGTAGACTTCAAAAAGTCAGTTTTATAGTACTGCTCGAGAGTTAGGGCCTCAATCTGAGTCTACTACTGCAACATTAAGGTATCTTTTTCATAGATAAGACTCTTATTTTCAACAATTACTTCACAGGCAGCGTTTATTTGACCGCTTCAAGACGATTGTAGCCGGGTTTACGGATAGCTACGCCCTGTGTGCGGAAAAGTGCAAGGGCACTTTCAAGTCGGTTTCTCTTCGCGTGCTAGCTAGGCTGCTGCTCGATGAAGATGAGTACCATACCGACACCGCGCTAGATCGGGCCATTGCTACCTATAACATTGTCGAGCAACTGGCTAATCAAGGTAAATAGTAGTGCATGTGGCCGTTCATGTATTATTTATTCTTATAATATATCTCTTTTTATTAGACGAATAGGCGTTTTTGTATACCCAGCCATAATATAATATACATGTAATATAGAAACTTTTTTTTTGTCCCCATTGTTTTGCCATAGATTTAATTTGTTTCATATATCAAACCAGCCATCAGTTATGTGGAGCAGAGAAGGAACTGTGATTTTTTTTTGTTGGTTAAATAAACCTTATCTTAATCGTAGTTCAGACACGCTGACGCGTTGATTTTCTGTATACAATATGATTGTTCGTATAGCCTAAGCAACTTTTCTGTACGCTGTAATAAAAACAGGTACTAGATGCTTAATAACCTTGGCTACGGACGAGCTACTGGAAAGTTGACCGTACTTTTTAACTCTGAATTTGCTAATTAACATTTTGAAAAATTAATTAAAATATTATCTCTACCACAACTTTCAGCATTGGGGACTAATCCCTCATTCTTCTTTTAAAATATATGTAAGTACCCATTTTTAGTGTTTTGCCAAAATAGTAAACGAAATAATTATGTAGTTATGGTATTTTTAGTATCTTTCTGGGTAACGAGTGAATGTGACGCCAGATCGATGATAACAAAGCACCTTACACCTGCTTGCTCGCGTGGTGAATTGGTTCTCCATTATGTTCTCATTAGCTGTAATTAAACTGCAGGCTATTGATATCGACAACGCGGTCTACCATTATATATCAATATACATATAACAAAACCGTGTGCCATATAAAAAAGCTCAATGACGGCTGAACCGATTTTAATGATATTAATTATAATTTTATCTAAATGGTAATCAATACATTCATTGACTCTTAGGCGGTACAAAAAGTTCGCCGGGTCAGCTAGTTATTATTAGACATCGAATTATATATGCATTTCCATGTTTAACGCTATTTTACTTCGCTATTGCATATTTTAGTAATATTGCTTATTTCAGTAATTAAATGTGTAAGGCGTATTGTTTTATTTGGGGCGGTGGAGCGCCGCTGACAGTGACGTGCTACGCGTGCGTATAACAAGCTGTAGAAAATCTAGAAATATGGTACAATTTTTTATTAACAAAATTGTACCTGGAACGGTCAGCCCCCCTAGCCAAGTTATGACAGTTTCGTTTCGATTCCCTTGCGTCGAACGGCTCGAGTTGGCCACGTCTCCAATTCCTTTGTTCTATGTCATCTCAACGCTCAGTTACGTACACAGAACAAAGGAATTGGAGGCGTGGCCAACTCAAGGTGTTCGACGCAAGAGAATCAAAACGAAACGGTCGTAACTTGGCTAGGGGAGCAGGTGCGGGTTATTTATTGACGTTTATATCATGTTATACACTACTTATATAAAAACTTTTATTAAGTATATTAAAATAATTGTTTTTCTTCAAGGAATTCTTAAAAAAAATAATGAAATAATAACCTATTTACAAAATTGATTGTGTATTTGACACAAAAATTGCAATTGAATAATAATGAATAAATGTATGCATGCACGTATGCATGACTGACTACGTTTACCGAGCCTATCGTCAGCGTATACGAGTATCTATCTGTGAGATACGTAACCCGCCGCGCTAAAATCTATTGTACTCCTACGCTGTTTCTGTGTGTTCTCTATCATCTTCTTATTTTTACCCCTTTTTCTGCTTTAGCGGAACTCTTGCGTATTGTGATTCTGTGTAATAATCTTTCTTTCTCTTTTGCACTCCGGAATTTCTTTCTACTTCTCTTACACTACACTTACGCTAACTCTTAGAAAAATATAAATATTATGAAAATAAATGCGAACTCAAATAATCAATAGTACAAGCATAATGCAATGTGCATATTTTACTCTTTTAGCGTATTGAGCGTATATTTTCATGTAGATTTTGGCATTTGATAGTCATATAATCCGATGTCTAATTATTATATGAACCTGTGTTGTTCAACACCAAAGTCTTTATTCTCAAAATTTCACTACTCGCGGTCTTTTGCGATCTACTACCAATTTTTAAAAAAGAATTCATATTTTTTTTAGATCGGCCGCGTTGTCGTTTCTGGCTATTTGAAATCCATTGAATAGTGATTTTTCTCTCATTGAAGAGCTTACTAATAAAATATTAATGTGACGTTTTTTGAGCAGGAGGCGATTATCTGGATGTGGGTGCTGGGGGTGAAGCAGCCGCATTAATCAGTCCAAGCGAAGAGATGTTGGAGTTCGCTCGCGAGTTTGCTCGCCCCATCAGCACTGAGGTCGAGGCTTTCGAGTCTCTGAAGGATTTACTGGAAAAGTATGTTGTTCGGAGGTGTATTTTATTATTACTAGCTTTTATTTAGTATCACCCACCCGTTGTTAATCAAATCTTCAAGTTTAATTTGACCGACTTCCCGGTTTCCGATTGAACTGAAAGAGTGCATTCATATGTCATATTCATCGTTCAATTATTTTCAATTCAAATCGAAATGTAGCTGATCTAGTGTTGGACTCTCTAACATAACGTGTTTGGGCTCGTTTGTTTCGGTTTGATTCGCCTTGGCAAGTAGTCTACCCCTAGCTGCTCTGCTTATTAACGTGTTTTCTATATAAATATAAAACAGAAAAATGTTTACATAACCTTAAAAGGTAGCTGGTGTAACAAGGATACGGAAGGCCAAGAGCCGTTACGAAGTGTAAACTTAGAAATACTGAATTAAGGTCTTCGTCTTTTATAGTTTGGTATTGGTTTTAATTTCAGTCATTCACCAGCCTTATTTATAAAACTTGCTAACTTTATACTTACTTTAAATACGGATAAGCGGATTCTAAATTCAAAATAACATACAACTCATCCATTAAATCCAACTTCCTATCTATAGGAAAACCCATCTATATCCGTCTTCTGAATAGATAATTATGTGAATTAAGAACCCAGTGAGCAGTGTTGATTGATTTACGTACTCTTTATTGTACACCATAAATTAAATTACAGTAGGAAATTAAAATAGTATTTTAACTAATCACATGATTATTTTATAAATTGGGCCCCTCCATCCGTTGTTTCTTTTTCTTTATCCTCTTAGGAGTGTGGCGTGGCGGAGCAAACTGCAGTGCTATCACCAATCAACACAGCGTTAATTAGTTGGATTGGTTTCTCAGAGTAATTTTCGTTATTTATATGTATTCATGTATTTATTTATTACTGTATTAGTTTTCCATTTGTTTGTTTAACATTAAGTTGCACCTACTATATTTTGTTTCTGCACCATCCTAAGGTCGACTGGTAGAAAATACCTATGGCATTAAGTCCGCCTTTGTACAGTTTTTACTTGTGCAAGAAGTTTAAATAAAATGCATGCCGTTGAATAACATAATTCTGTTGTCTACTTGATTACGCAAAATTGTATGTATATATTTTATTGGCAGCACGTCTGGCCCTACCATCACTTCCACTAACGTCCTAGGTAGGCAAAATCCTTAAAGCAATAACGTGTGTTTTTTATATTGCAGACAAAATACTTTTCGCACGGCCTTCACGCCGCTGCTGCGGGCGCCGCGCCCTGACCGTCGTCGCCTGACTCAATTGCGCCGCTCGCTGGCCGACGCAGGCCTGCTCTATGAACAGGTTAAAGACGCCTGGCACGACGGACGCCGCGCTGGTAACTATGTTTCAGAGATATTATTATTAAAAGTAGAGTTTATTGTCACAAATGAGAGTTGTCATCGGAATCCCTAACGAAATTGGGAAAAGCTAGAATAAAACCTATCTAACCTCTACTAACAAGATAACTCGAGACTTCTAGGCTAGACCAGTGACAGAGTTTTCTGGTTTCTGTACTACCATACGGCTGCTCTACGGAAAACACAGTAACTAACATTTTTTCATAAATCAATGTTTTACATTTTTGGTATTTTTAAAGCGTAACGGATGTGGCTACAATCTCAGAATTAAAAAAAAGATTTAGAGAAAAAAAAAATCGACAAACAAAGTAACTGCAGGCAAAAAAGGCAAAACGTCAAAAAAAACTTCTGAAAAACAAAGCAAAACACAAGTAGCATGTCAATTACTTTGTTAAGAACAAAGTAATTGACATGCTACTTGTGTTTGTTGTTGCTACATGCTAATTGTAAATTGAATAACTGGGATTTTTTGTTTAGTAAAAATGTTTTTTATTGAGACTACAATTCAGTTAAAAAAAATAGCGCTAATTAGATGTATTGTAAAATAGTAAATTATATTATAAAAAAGTAAAAGATTAAATTGACTACCGAAAAACATTTTTTTAAATTTGAAAAATGTCGTTGTTGTTGTGTGTGTTGTAAATGTTTGTTGTGTATTTCACGCATTATTACATTAAAAAAATGATGGAACGATCAAAACCAAGTTTTAAGTAACGATTTTCCGTTTTTTTTTTTGTCCTCCTGTAAAATTTACTTAACTGTTATTACTTTGTTTTTCCGTAGAGTAGCTGCATAACGACTTGCTATGAAGATTTATAAACACCAGCTACACCGTGAATAAATATAATCGTAAATAATCGAGCCAGAATAACTACTTGATTATTTAAAAAAATCTTAAAAATCGACTTTTAACACATTTGCGAGTTAACAAAGTATTAAACATGGATGATGTTCTATGCAAAATTAATTATAAAATGAGAGTTGCAGGAATTTTCCTCGATTTTAGCATGGTCAATTATGTCAAATACATAATTGACCATGAATTACTTTTGACTAAAATAAATCAGAGAGAATAACGGCGGAATTACGTTGACATTGACAGAACTAAGAATAATTATAAGTAAACGTCCAAATCCAATATTGTACGCCTATTGAAGGGTGTCCCACGAGGATCTATTCTAGGACCTATTTTATATCTTATATATACATATATAAAAATGAATAGCTGTTCGTTAGTCTCGTTAAAACTCGAGAACGGCCGGACGCAAAAAATGTATCTTTCGACACTCTCCAGGGAATCAAAATTCATAGGGTACTTCCCATTGACCTGGAATCCTGAAATTTGGCATGAAGCAAGATGAAGCATAAATATCGAAAAAAAAAAACTGAAAACCGAATCACAAAAAAAAAAAACATTTTTTGTGATTCGGAAATATCTTCGAAACTCGATTCGTGAACTGAACTGTATTCAGGTAAGTTTGTACGGAATCCTCAGTGCACGAATCCGACTCGCACTTGCCCGGTTTTTTTAAATTATATATGCATTATATTTCTCATAGAGAAACATTGGCTTTTCAGGGTTGGCGAATTTGTTGATTCCACTGGAGCAAATCCTACAGCCGGAAGATATCGAGGAATTAGTGGAACTTTTTGATAGTCACTTCATATCGGAAAAGGAACCGAAGGATCCAAGTGGATCATCCAGGGGTGTAAGTATATTATAGTGTAACTAGCTTCTGTAAGCGGCTTCGCCCGCATGAAAGGGTTCTCCATACAAACTTTGGACAGTTTTGTCCCCTTGGGAGGTGAATTTTGATGATTCTTCTCTAAGGGCCGAAACGCATAACCGCGTTGCGTAGCCGCAACGCTAAAATCGGCAGAGAAATTTATGCCTATGTCAGAAACATTTATGACTAACAAAATAATGAGTTTTAAATATACAACTAATATACAATATTATACATGTTCTGTCAGGCATTGAAAGCACGTATGACGTCGACTTAAAAAAGTAATTATTTTTGTTGATTAAACTTTTTGTTTAGCGTGTATTGAAAAAACATTGCATAGGAGACACTGCATATTAGTGATGTAACGAATATTCACTTTCGCATTTGCGAATATACGCACTTTTTTTATATTCGCATTCGTATTCGCAAGAAACATCAAATGTTCGGCGAATGTTTTATTACAAACAAAAAGGAAATAATAAATTGCTTCAATGGTTATAGAATGACAATTGTAACTAATATGATTTTACAGCTTTTTAATCACTTTAATATTTTTTTATCACACAACTAGCATTTTACATTTTTAGTCACAAATTGTGAAATAATATTTTAGTCATGTTTTTCCCTCAAATCGTAACCAATTTTTCTAGCTTCTTCAATCAGTCTGTAAAGGCACTGTGCACTGCTAAGTTTAAACTTGGCGGACACGATGTCGAACCTGTATGAAATTTGGGCGCACTTTGTTTGTAAGTCAATATTGCATTCGTAAATATTTATTTATTAAAACTTCATGCAACACAAAAGTACAAAGGCTACATTGAATTTGAATATTTGCATTCGAATATTCGCGAATTTGAGAAACATTCGTTACATCACTACTGCACATGACATGCACAAAACATGCCGCATGTATAATGGGCAATAAGTATCTAACAAGTGTAGTTGTGAGGTTTTCCTGATTATTAATTTAAAATATGTAATCTATTTTGCAGCTTACGGATGATTCAGACGAGCTGTACCTGAGCAGCGATTCCGAGAGCTCTGGGCAACTGTCTTCAAGTTTGAGCGCCAGCGGTCAGTATAGGCTCCTCCGTGCTCTATGCCCACAACGCTCACAAAGTAACTTTTTGTAAAAATAAACCCTGTTAATAGGTAGAATATGGCCCCACTAGTATTTTCAATGGCAGTCCGTACAAGAAGCATGCAATCACAAACTCGTTAATAACGCGGCGCCATGGTCGGTTTCGTTGCATAAGGACCGCCATTGCTGTGACACTCTATTTACTTAAATCTCTATGCAAGCTTTATGGTGACTACACGAGGCTAAAGCTGTGCAGTAACACAGTAACGCAACAAAAATTAATTAATGTGACAGCAGGGATGCAAGGGTGTGATACTGCGCAGCGAAAAGCGCACTTCACAGCCGCCATAAAGTTTAAAGCTTCCTGAGGCCATTTTATAAATACAAGTAAGCTTTAAAATTTAGGTAATGCCATTATGATTTTGTCGTAAAAATAGTATGATGTCATTTGTAATTCCATTTTCTCGCACTAATACTTCATAACATCTGCACTTGTTTATAGTATTAAATGTTTTGCACATTGTAGCGTCTGACTGGATACCGAACAAAAACCAGCGACGGCCCCGAAGGAGATGGCGTTAACAGTTAGAGAAAAATGGAAAGCAGGGACGGGGGAGGTCTATGCCCTTCAATGGGTCACAAAAAGCTCATAACAATAATAAGTTTCTGTGACTTATTTGGAAAGACTGAAGGTATTGCCTGTGCGATTATGGACGAAGTTATCGGAAAAACTACCAGATTTATTGTGAAGTCGGCACGGTTGACATCTGTTCGGCATGTCACCGTTCAGGAAAATCAATACGCCACATAGTCTCTGGTTGTCCTCGCGAGACTTGCATTTATTCAACCTTGTAGCCAAGATTATCCGCCAGCAACTTCGCTATCTTTTGCCATTGTTATACTACAGGTATGTGCCTTACCCAGTTCTCAATATTGGAAATATCACAATATTATGGCCAATAATCCTGATGTAGTGGTGGTGGATCAATGATTTGACATAAATGTCCTGCATGACGGAATCCTCATAAAAAAGATAGTCAAATCATGTATCTTGACATGGCTCGCGAGGTTGTTGTAGACATGTAGGATGTAAACTCTGCGATTGTGTTAACCTTGCTGAACACTTTAAGAGGCTGAATCAAGGGATCGATTCAGATAGCGGTACATCCAGAATCGACATTAGTTTTAGTACACGCGAAAGCTGAATATAGTTTGTTCAGAATCAGTTACTGAATCGATTCCAATAATTTTTACACAATGTTATATTTTTTCCCAAAAATATTTAAAAAGGTCACAAGTTGGACACTGCGCGATATCAGCAAACCATATTATCATTTACTGATATCACGCGGTGTCCAACTCGTGCAACACAGGTCACGGGAGGTCATAGTGGCTTCTAGACGCGAGCTCAGGGAAACACCCCGCTCCTCTCAGTCACTAAAATGCCACAGGATGAAACGCACCTGCCGTTCTTCCGTCACGGTTGCATTACGTGAGTGCATGGCCGCCGTGGCGCCGCGAGTGTTTTGACTTATGTAGTTTTGTTGGATGGTCTTGCAAGTACCTAGTACTTATAACCCATCTATGACAGGTTGCGCAGTAGTTTAAGATTCCTTGATGAAAGTAGTGGGGGCAATCGGCGCATGTCTACAATCGCGCACAGAAATTCTTTGAGTGTTTTTAAAGGATTTTTTTTTATTTCTTATGTTTGAACCTCAGTAACTTAACATATAATAAACACTAGTTTTTGCTTGTAATTTATCTTGCAAGTAGGTAAATTCAGAGAAATTAAAACAAAAGTAAATTTTAGTTATCTTATTTAATACATAAAATTAAGTGTGATATTCCTTCCATTAATTCATTTTGGGATATTGAAGTAGAAGGCTGAGCATGGAAGCACGAGCTTGAAGGCACTTCTTGGGCACTTCACTGAGTCATTATCATCACTCTCTTGGCTGTCGGAGGTCTTTCTTAACGTAACAATTCAAGTCATAAACCATTTTTCTGGCTTACCGTATTAAAATTTTATTTTTAAGCAATTTTTTACATTACCCAAGAGGCATGATGCGTGAACGCAACGCTGGAGGTAAAGAGCGCCTGATCTACCAATGACGTGTCGCCGTCGGCGCACACCCGCCCCGCTCACACCACACGTCCCCAAATAGAGCTAAGGCGCCCATTACACGGTCATGCAAACGGCAATCATTTCCATCAATCATGACGTATCATGAATGAAATTTAAATAACGGTACTACTACACGTGTAAACTTGACCGTGTTATAGGCGTCTATTTGAATAATGCGCATGTCCCTTCTACTTTTGCAAAGCGATCTTAAATCACCGCGCGACCTGTATCGTATGTGTAAACTATCGTGTAATTGTGTAGGGAGTAATTAGAAAATACTTTAGTGATTGACAGTAGTGATTAAGTTAATTTTTATAAATAGGGGTGATTAACATTTTCAAACACGCCAAAATGGTTTATTACGATAAAAACTGAAATAGTAAATTTTGATACAAGTGCAGAAATTTTGTCATTGCGACTGAGGCGGATTTGGCACGAGTACTTGGCGAGTGTGCACGTGCACGTGTGTCAAACGACGTTTTTCAATACATTTACGACTCGTGGGGGTTGACCCGCACGTCGTGGGGGTCGACGCGCGCCCAGCCTGATTTTTACAATAAAATTGTGGCGGGGGAGAGCACTGCGGAAAACAGTCCATTGCGTGCCTAAAAGCGGTGGGATAAGAGCGAGTTTTCGAGTAAGTGTATTGAAAATTTATTATCAATGAGCGCCAGACGGGCGGGCGCCGGCACGTGCGCGCCTCCACGTATTTCTACGGACAGTCCGGTAACTTAACAAGCGTTGCGACTTTTTTTTTAACTTTGTGATTTTTCTTAATACGGTTTTAAAATTTTGTACATCTAGATTCTTAACATAAAAATATTAGACAGGTGTTTAAGGTTTCGCATATACTAAAACTGGTGTTGTATATTGAAGGTCTGTATCTGGCCTTAACTGGTGGGCTACTATTTTCCATATGTTAAAATGTTGTTATATTTTTCATCCAAATATTTCAAAATCTATTTTTTTTATATATATGTGTACTGTAGTGTATGTCGACATGGTCCTCAAGCCTCTCAGAAACTTCATGCCCGAAGTATTTTAAATGTTGTAGCCTCTTCAGTTCAGTACCGTTAAGTTTAATTGCAGGCACAAATGACGGAGACTTGCCGGAGGCCTTGAAAACCATGTACTCACTTTTCTTACACTTATATAATAAGCCCATGCATATGGTTATATGTTTCACATATGGCTAACAACTGTTTCATTGCGCATACAGTTGGAGTCACTGGGTCAGCAGCGCCATGTCAACCGCGTAACTAAAGTTGTTCATACAAACGTTATCTATCCAACATCCTACCCGAGTGCTGCTGAGCCCAACTATAAGCTCGTTCACGTACAAATTGAGGAGCTTGGGAGCACTCAAACCACCTTATCTCACTAAGCACTCCAACCCGTACGTGTCGGAAAGGCTGTTTGCCCATCCAACAAAATTTTTCTGGTTTTAGTACCAGAAATGAAAAATCCGTTGCACCTGCGTATGCACGCCAATCCTCAGTTTCTCCCAGAATACGTCATATGACACAAGGTTAAATGCTTTGAAAAGGTCAAGAAGCATGCATACACAGGTGTACTTCTTTCCGTGTAGTATTGAACAGTGTGCTTAAGACTCGGAATTGCTCTTTCAGGGTCCAGCGCGAAAACCGATCTAAGCGTCGTGAATGTTACGTGTTTGTCAAGTTCTGAGTCAAGCACACAATACGCGCCGTAGACGACTTGGGATCGGGCCGAATGGTTATCGGACGGTCGAACGGTGAGCTACCCAGTGCTCGTCGTCCACAAGCCCGCGCCTACGGTGGCCGAAAATCAGGATCGGGATCCCGGCGGCGGCTGGTGAGGGCCATTGCCTCACGCGGCGGCCTCCTGCTAGCGTTACTGCTTCACAGAAGGAAGCGACTGCCTGCCAGTCCTTCTCGCTTTGGACCATGGCCTGTACCCAGGCCCAGCGCGAGAGATTACTGCCACCGATCGCCCTCACGAGAACACAGCAGTGCTCTGCCCAGGCGCGGCACACCTCTACCGTGTGTTCCACCGTGTCACCTGGGCGGTCTACATAGTGGTACACCACGGCGTCACCACTATGTAGATGTATGTAATTTTTAGGGAAGGTCAGAAATCGGCGGACAGTGGTATGTCCTGATTCCACTGCCGCTATACCATAGCCAATAAATATTCTTTTACTACGAAAGAAATTGGAGTATTATCTAGTAACATATAGGTATAATAGGTTGACAGTTGTTTTACAGTTACAATGTCTTGATTACTGTATACGCTTTTTGGCGTGAAAACGCTTAGGTGAAACAAATTCAGTAATTCAGGAGACATACGGTCCTGTGGGTCACTTATTATTGAATCTAGTAGAAGATTGTAAGTATATAGCTCTGTGGAAATACTCTTCAGCAGATTGGTTATTAGCCCTATGTATTTGTCATGACGCTATTCTGGAACCAAGCCAGGGTGGTCATGGCCCCCAATGACCTGGATTCGCCCTTGATCTCCCTGTCTTTGTGTTGCCAATTTTGAGCTACATCTAGTCAGAAGAAAAACTCTCAGTAATTATCAGAGGTCGGAGTAGGTAGATTGATTTTATATACTTGCGTCAAGATATTATATTATGGACATGCCATTTTATCCATAATGTGCGGGAAGTACCGGAAAAAATTCCGTGATTGGAATTATGGACTAAAATAAAATAAAGCGTCATACTGTGAAGCGTCAAAAACAAAAAGCGTCATTTCTAATTCAACAGTAAGTAAAATAAAATACTGATTTCTTTCACAATTAGCTAACACTGGCAACGTAGATTGATATTATTAATACGTTTTTCACCTTAAACACAAATTCGCGCTAATTTCAAAATTCCGGAACAAATATCACAATAAATATGAAGTTCCGGTATTTTGCAGGCATATCCATATTATCCTCTACGTTTGACGTCAACGACCTTAAATCAATCCACCTACTCCGACCTCTGGTAATTATTGACACAGCCCCCTTTGGGACTGATTACGCCAATGACGAAGTCAGAGTAATTTAAGTACTAATTTTTTAAATTATTCATTATACAGGGCTGGCTGCAGTATTCTTGGGGGTGGAAGAAGATTTGGACGTGGATCCCTCAGGATCCGATGCTCTTATTTAAATATTTCTACAAACTTCACAACTGAAACATATTCAATTTTTAAATCATACATTACTGTCTGTGTTTTATCATAAGTAGAAAAGGAATGGCAGAAGCAAGGTACCAAGTGCATTTAAAATCGCGTTACTTGCCTAAATTCGGGATTTTATACTGTTCTCATGTCAGGTTTCTGATTCCAAGCGCGAACAGAAACTAGATTTACACAAGTTAAAATATTAGAAAACTTTCTTAAAATTGTACACAACGGGTGAGCTCGGCTCGTGAAAGTAGTAGTAATGTACCTTCTACTGGATGTTGGTATGTTCGTGTAGATTCGAATTAGCGACATTAAAAAAAAAATCAGCGACTATTCTTTAAAAAAGAATTTTGCCATGTTGCGGACGAGCAACATATAAATTAAAATTATTATTGGGATGCACCAATGAAATGCTCATTTTATAAAGTTTTATTTGTGTCATTAAATGTCATTTTAAGCGAATGTTTTTGTAGACTATTAAAGAGACATGTTTAAAGTACTAATGGCGGGTTTCTGAATTGAGTATTTTGAGTTAAGAACGACTCAAACCATACTTAAATGCCAAATTTTGACAGATTTGCAGGCTAAAGTAGAGTTTGAGTAATTCTCAACTTCAAATGCTTAAATCAGAAATCGGGGGTAAGTATTTATTGATCAAGATGAGTACGATGGCAGCTTTGCAAGCGATAACACAAATTTTGATTTATTTTTTGGGTCCAGTTCTAACACGTGCTCCAGTTCTAACATATGCGTGCTGTTTAAATTAGCGGGGGTGAATTAAACCAATGGTGTCGTCGCTAATTCGAAAGCACAATTTGATATTTTATTCGATAGATTTAAGTCGCACAAAGATGCATCCAGACTGAGACCGTTTTATGGTCGATCTCCTACAAACCGACCGACGATCGAACTAGTCAATTTCACACGTCGATCAACGGCGAATGTCGTCGTCACTATTGAAACAGACTGAGCTTTCGATGCCATCTATCGACCGCAGTCTAATTGCATCTTAAGAAATTTGCATGCTTGATGTAGTAATCTATTTGTAATCGTAGGTCTAAGATGGTCGTGCATGAAAATAGTAAATACTAACGAATAATTGATAAATCTGTTCGTAATCTTCGTATTAATTTTGGTCAAAATACTACGTACATAAAATAGTGCTTTAATTTGCTAGCCAAAGAGACTCTGTAATTCTTCGAATCTCTTTCAAAGAAGGTTGATGACTCAATATCTAAAAAATGTTAAATTGTGTGAAAGTAATATAGAACACCTATTAATCTCAGTTCTATCATAATTCTTACTAATGATGTAGGTAACGAATGTTAGATTTTTCACATTCGCTAATGCGAATGTGTACATAGCAGAGCCGTTCATAATAACTTCATTCGAAGAGATTTATTATGATTTGAGGTTAATCAATATTATGGTACTTGTTAAATTTAAGTGATATAAAAACATGACTATAACTTCAAACTTCGCTAACATGTTGTTTCACAACTTGTGACACTAAAAATGTGAAATGCAAGTTGTGTGATTTCTAGAAAAATATTAAAGTAAATATAAAATCACATCAGTTGTAAGTCAGATTGACTACATTATATATCCATTAAATTAATACGATTACTTTTTGCTTGTGAAAAACTTTTGCCAAGATTCAAAGCATTTTATTTCAAATAAACCATTTACAGGCACTTTTGAAAAGTCAAGAAGTCGGTCTGTCAGAAAAAAAATTATGCTAATTTTAGGTCGTGTTTAAGTAGACGCGGCGCGTTGGGTGGCGCGGCCCGCACTAAATTCAAACATATGAAGTTGTATGAGAGTGTTGACGGACACGCGTTTTTACGCGCGTGCCTCGGCGACCGTGGCGGCGCACGCGACGGGCTCCGCCGCAGTAGTTTTAACCTGAACAAAAAACGCCGCGTTCGACGCCGCGGACACCGCCTATATTTCAATACAAGCATGCGGCGATTCTGCCAGTCTCGATGTGATTTTCCGACAGCCATGGAGGATGACATGATCGACGACATTTTCTTAGAATAAAAAAATAGTTCTGTTTTAAAAAGTGAGTTTCCGTAAACATTGTCGAACATTGCCATTGTCGAACATTGCCATATGTTTGTGTTTGCGCGTGCGATGACGCGGGCCGCTGCACGCGCCGCTTTTCCGTAAACAGTAAAAACACCCGACGTGCCGCCCAACGCGCCGCGTGTCCGTAAACCGGCACTTATGCTCGAAAGTTCCTTGACAAACTTTCTAACCTTTGTCATGGTGCCTTTGTATTATGTAGGTACATACTCGTACCAGAGCATTCATTCGTTCAGTACTTAAACGTTAGTATGGCTATTTTCATGAGGCAAGAATGCCAAAAAAATGAATTTAAATGTAACTATTTCGAATTAATGAACTTTCAAAAAGTTGTAACTGTAATATAAATCATATTTTTTTTTTACTTTTTTTAAGTTGTGATATTTTTTGTGGCATTTCGTATGACAGTACAACAGTGTATTTGCTATATATTTTGCAATTTACAGTATTTCTTATATCTATCATTATATATAAGCAAGTAATAAAGAAATAAAAAGTGTGTTATCACCGAACCGATAGTTTTATTAATAATTATTTTTATCTACCTTTAGTGTGGTGTAATTTGTTGGTTTTGTGTTTGGAATGTTCGAATCGTAGTTAGTAGATACTTATCGCATTTAATTTTTATACATCGTTAAATTTTGATCGTTTTAATCCCGTGGAGGATCGATCCGGTACATGAAACACTATCGATTTGTACTTGTACTTTGTAATTAAAGAAATTAATTTTGTACGTGCGTAAATTAATTCGAGTTTTTAAAAATAGTACCTACTTTATTTTTTAATTTTATCTTTACAAATCGATAGTTTCATGTACCGAATCGACCCTCCACGGGATTAAAACAATCAAAATTTAACGGTGTATACTTTGTACCCTACTTTACCTAACACAATACCTCCTGAAAATAACAAACACAACAAAAGAAGAATGAGCTAAATCGGTCCAGCTGTTCTCGAGATTTGCGCTTAGTTTACTAAAACCCTAAAAATTTTTACCCTTTGAGTAAAAACGGTTCTGTTGCCGCTATAACAAAAAATACTAAAAACAAAATAAATATTTAAAGGGGGCCATACAACAAACACGTTTTTTGCCCTTATTTGCTCGATATCAATAATGGCAACAGGTAGGCACTTGAAATATTCACAAAATACATAATTGTATATTTACTTTAATAATAAAATTAAAAAAAAAATATATATTTAGGGAGGCTCTCATACAACAAAAGTGATTTTTTGTATTCAATGGTACCGAACCCGTCGTGCGTGAGTTCTACTCACACTTGGCCGGTTTTTTATAAGCTTTCTATTAGCTTGCACTGTGTGTAACTTTGTATGTTCGGCTCAAATCTTGCAACTCAATTTTGAAGCAGATATCTTCGACCGATTGAGCTGAAATTTTACATGCATGTGTAAATCGGGTGACATAATGTAACATTATGATGACATGGAGCTGATCTGATGATGGAGCTGGAAGTTAGCCATAGGAACTCAGCAATAATAAAACAATACAACCCCATCGAGTTTGGGCTCGTTTGATTAGTATTTACGAGTAGGTACTTTGATCCTGTATGTCAGCCAGGGTCTGATGATGGAGCTGGAAGGTGATCATAGGAACTCCGCAGTTAAACGATACAATCCCATCGAATTTGGGCTCGTTTGATTCGTATAGACGTGTACTTTCATCCTATATGGTAACCAAGGACTAATGATGGAGCTGGAAGGTGGTCACAGGAACTCGGCACTTAAACGACACAACCCTATCGAATTTGGGCTCGTTTAGTTTGTATTGACGAATACTATTATCCTATATGGTAGCCAGGGTCTGATGATGGAGCCGGAAGGTGGTCATAGGAACTCCGCAGTTAAACGATACAACCCCTTCGAGTTTGAGCTCGTTTAATTAGTATTGACAGTACTCCGATCATGTATGGTAGCCAGGGTCTGATGACGGAGCCAGAAGGTGGTCATAGGAACTCAGCAGTTAAGGCAAAAAGGGTATATTGATGATGATTATTTACTTTGGAAACGAAACAACTCATTCTCTTGACACCCGAAGTCCGTGATCCACGTCAAGATGGTGGCAAACGATTAGTTCCGATTTCACCCGCGCGCTGACTTATCTTGCGCCTTGTCCGTAGGATACTTGTTTGCGCCATATTGGACAGAGTCTAATGCCGTGTTTACATAGACGCAGCACGTTGCGCGGCGCGGCCCGCACTAAATTCAAACATATGAAGTTGTATGAGAGTGTTTACGGACACGTGTTTTTACGCGCGCTTGCTTGAAAAATAGGCGGTGTCCGCGGCGGGCTCTGCCGCTGTAGTTTGAACCTGACGCGACCTGGGCGACGCCGCGTGCGTATATTTCAATATAAGCCTACGACGTCTTTTTTTTTCGATTTTCAAACGAGAACCCTCGTTATGACATCGAACTCAAAAAAGACGTGACTTGCCGACAGCCATGGAAGATGACATGATCGACATTTTTTAGAAGATAATTCTGTTTTATAAATTATTGGCCCAGTATTTACAGCAACCGTACATCAGGAGTTTGGGGAATAATTATGCAACTCTGTATAGGACAATAAGTTGAACATGTTCGATTTCCAAACGTGACTGTCAGAATCGCCGCTTGCTTGCGGCGCACGCGGCGGTGCACGCGGCGGCGCCCGCTGCGTGCACCGCCTATATTTCAATACAAGCAAGGGGCAATTCTGCCAGTCCCGATGTGATTTGCCGACAACCATGGAGGATGACATGATCGACGACATTTTCTTAGAAGATAGTTCTTTTTTAAAAAGTGAGTCTCCGTAAACATTATTGAACATTAACTATAGGGGAGAACAGGGCAATGGGAGCCTACTAAGGGAAAGTTTTAATAAAAACCACGTTAGTCAAAATTCTTGTAATTTTTTATTATGAACTCTTACCTTTATTATAAGAGAATACTTTAATCACAATTATAATCAACTACAGACATGTATTAAGGTACAATCACAGTTTTACAAAAAAAGTCAGTCGCTCCTATTACCCGACAAATACGGCTAATGAGAGCCCATTTAACGCTCATACGGAAAATGGGAGCCATTATAATTACTCTCAAAGAATAAATTAACAAAACGTACTATAAATGAGATCTCAGTTATTATAATAAAATACAGTGTGTCTTCCCAGCTTTGGAGAGTTTTTGTAGCTACTATCGTCAGCTTTCGCTAAATTGTATCTCTTCTTTAAAGTGCTGTAGGGAATGCCAGTTTGTTGAGATACTTTGTACACCGAAATGCCTCCTCTTTTGAGAACAGATACCGCATTTTCTAATAAATCCACTGTCCAAGAAGCTTTTGTGGTTGTCCGAGTTCTTTTACGTGGCATCTAAAACAAAAAAAAACAAGGCTTTTATATGTCTAAAATTACTAAATGGGGTAACAGGAGCTATGCCGGGTAATGAGAGCCTAGCTAGGCTACCATTAGCCGCTGACCACCATTTTGAAAAGTAATAACATAAATATGTAATTCTATTCTCAATCACAATTCAACTAATTGGACTTGTTAGTAAACGAATCTAGGGATATAATAAGCATAAATACAACAAAATAAGAATATAATTTCATGCTTACCTTTATGCTGGCAATCGACAATTTCTTGTAAGCACGGAGCGAAAAACACACAACCGTCCCTCGTGACTAAACGAATGGCACTAACGGTACGAGCGCGTCAGGCGAAGTTTGCCGATAGTTGACGGAAGTAGCCGAGTGCTTACGATCGAGCAAATGTGCCTGCATTCCGTCCAAACACCATAGCTCCCATTGCCCGACCGCTCTCACTACCCCGCGTTCCCCTATGTTTGTGTTGGCGCGTGCGATGGCGCGGGCCGCTGCACGCGCCGCTTCTCTGTAAACAGTAAAAACGCTCGACGCGCCGCACGACGTGCCGCCCAACGCGCCGCGTGTCCGTAAACGGGCAATAAGCGCGCATGCACGACCTTGCCGCTGTGAGCGGCAGCGGCGAGCGGTAAAATCAAAAGTATGAAAATGTTTGAAGCACGCCACGAGCCGCTGCGTTATGAGCGGTGATTCGTGGCGTGCTTCACCGCTCGCCGCTGCCGCTCAAAGCGGCAAGATCGTGAATGCGTTGTGAAGGGTCTTTTACACCACTCGATATTCAGACTGGTTTTGTTGCCGTCGTATAGTGTAAAAAGCCTATTACATCTTCCTAAATTCAGGTTCCGATATTCAGGATTCGATTTAGGAAAAGAATGCCAGTCGCGAGCTTTTGATTAAACGTTCAGTAGGATTCAGTTTACTGAATCAGTTGCCACAGAGTACTTTATAATATGTCAGTTGCTAAAGACGACTAGTGACGGACGTGTCGAGTGAAAAGAAGAATGACAAAATGGCCCCAATATATTACCGAAAAACAAAAAAAAATTGTCGTAACTTTAGCGGATGGCCCAAGAGAAATTATAAAGAGATATTTTTGTTGAATAAAAAAAAGAGAGAAAAAAAAGAAACAAGTAAAGATGTTCTTATAGAGATGGAATTGTTGATCCAGTAGTTAGTGGCCCCCTGACTGCTATGCCGGAGGTCGTGGGTTCGATTCACACCCAGGAAAAATGTTTACTGTTTAGACGGGGCGTTGTGTGATTGTTGTGGAATATTATTAGGTATTTCTTTTATTTATTACATTATTCATATAATATATAAAACAAAGAATTATTAAATAGGTTAACATATTATTTTTACCTATTTATCTAATAATTCTTTGTTTCACCACATGTAACGGTTTTTTGTCCCTAATAAATAAAATAAAATAGTTTGGATCACTTTTGTTCCAAAGATAAGGCATGTCCTTTCATAATATCAACATATTTTATTTTCGTTTCGTTATTTTGTTTTGCATATGTATACAATTAAAGAAAACACGTGCGCTCGCTACAGTAGGCGAGTGCACAGAGCATTTAAGGCGAGCGGTGACTGAGCGTCCTGTGTGTGATTACACTTTGGGGGTTTACTTTATCAAGATGGGTTAGATACTTGAATGTGTTCTATTACTTGTGTTGGGGTTGAGACTAAAATTGAAACGACCATTTACGACTGTAGTTTATTTGCGACTGAACAAAATCCTCTATGTGTCACGGGCGCAGCCGTGCGTCATAATAATATTGCTGATTACGCATTTACATTGTGTCCCTACAACACCTTTCTTAATTAGGATTCGAAGGACGTAGGGAACCATTCTCTTTCTAAATCGGATTCTTTATCTTATTCCTTCAATAATGCAATTATACTTCCCTGAATTTAGGGACGCCTAAATATCGGAACCTGAATTTAGGAAGGTGTAATAGGCTCTTAATAAGGGGCGGGGATTCGGTGAATGTAAGACGCACAAGACCATTCATTGTGGCGACACTTGGGGAAGGCCTATCTCCAACAGCGGATGTCTTTTGGCTGAAATGATGATGAAGGGTTAGACTGTTTTACTCGGAAGGAATATCGAGTGGCGTAACCCCCCGTTCACGACCTCGCTACTGTGAGCGGCAGCGACGAGCGGTAGCGGCGAGCGGTAAAATCACGAAAGGCCACGCGGCGCGCCGCTGCGTTATGAGCAGCGACTCGTGGCGTGCTTCAAACATTTTCATACTTTTGATTTTACCGCGCGCCGCTTCTGACAATGTCAGTGTCAAAAGATCATAGTAACACTGTACTTTTCCAGATAATTTTATTGATGCTGGCAACACTACAGCATGTAAAAAGTGACCCAATAGGGATGGGCAAATGAAAGAAATATATCGATTTATATCTTATCGACGTTTTTAAAAAATATCAATACCTTAAATTATTGATATTATCTAAAAGTTTTGTAAAACTAAGGGTGAAAAAAATCTGGCAGTTTTATTAGTTTCATTTAGTTTAATAAATTTAATAATAATGATTATGTAAACAAAAAATTTTAGTTTTGTCCAAAAGGTATACATTTTAATCATCATTTGGCGTAACAGTCAAGAGTTGTACTGTTCTATCTTTATACAGCTTGATAAGTTATCTCAAAGATTTGTGTTAGGGCAGTCCGCGTTCGAATATAAGCAACGTATGCATGTAGTAAGCTCTTAAAAATATCGTTTTTGATACTCATAAATAAATATCGAACATCGATATAATAATTGTGGGTATCGATATCTTTTGCCCAAGCCCAACCCACCCAGACAGCCCTAGGAACGCCCGGTGCCCCGGACGGCCCGCGCCCGCGCTCGCCTCGCCTCGCCGCAGTCAGCCAGACAACATAGGTCGTGGGGTACGCGCGTTTTGCTTATAAGTTGCAGTGAATTAAAATTATAAAATCTTTACCGTGGCTCTTTGTGTAAATTAAAGTGCGTGCGATTACTGACTAGATTTGTTTATACAAATTTTGTTTTCAAAATGGCCACAGAAGTAATAAATAACGTGCCTGAGAACCCTGAGAAAGAAAAGGAAGCAAAGGAGGACGCGCCGGTAGACAACGGACAAACTAAAGAAGATTCACCAACCGAAAAAGTTGAAGAAAAAACAGAGGAGAAGAAAGTTGAGCCAGCCCCGCCCAAGATCACGGTGCACAAAGCTAACTTTGAAAAAGATGTCGTTTATTTGTACCAGTTCTCGCGAACTCCTTTGTTGCCCTCGACTTCACCGTACTGCTTGAAAGTTGAAACATGGCTTCGTTTAGCCGGCATCAAATACGAGGTAAGTGTCGAGTAGAACTGTCTTTTGTTTTTATTATAATTTCAATTATCACTTATTGCTTGCGTTTACTGTTTTTTTTTTTTTTTCAGAATGTAGGTAGATAATGTTTACACAAAATTCGCTAAGCTGCTTTTTTTGTTATTCAATAAAATATTTTATTTTGGTTATTTTAAGTTTTGTTTAGGTACCTACTTATCAACGAAAGCAACCAAACATATTTATTGATGAAAATTACAGCGAATGTGGCCCTGCGAATTTTCAGTAGATTTTGGATTAATTTTAGGAATTTCGAATATTTTAAAATCTTACAGGGAAAGATTTCGAGGTGTTGTTAGAAAAGTGTAAATATCTTAAAATTGCATGTCAATAATGTTGATAGCGTCTCGGTATCATCTCTAAATAATTAAATTGATTGTAAGTAGAATTTGTATCATACCTACTTAGGTAGGTTCTATTATGTCTTAGCCTGGAGTGGGCAGGTACCGAGTTGGAGTTACGACTTGCGCACGATACCGACGCGGTGACGCCCGCCGCGCCGCGTTGATGCTGATGATTATGAAAAACTGGGCCTTGCCAGTTCTATGTAGAGAAGGGGAGAGGATCCCCTTCTTTCTTTAGTCAGTCACCGACTGCATGTATAAACAAAGCAATTTTCCTTGTTACGACAGTTCTGCTATGTTTTGAAGAGTTCCATTCTGTCTTCGAAGTTCATCATCAGATCAAAACAAAATTTCTATGGGGCCAATTCGGAAGTCTCCAATCTTTCAAACAAAACAACAATTTTCGAAATCGGTCCATAATGGACCGAGATATCGGTGAACATACCAGTACATTACAAATTTTGGCGATCAAATCACGACCACGACTTATTGCCCGGTGGCGTCGATAGATATACGAGTATACCTACTTACAGCCGAACATAGAACCTTCTTCCGTTTCAAAGTCGGTTAAAAAGATCTAGTCTTGAAGTACCTAACTTTAAAAAAAAAAAAAAAATAACCGGGTCGAAGGGTTTTTATAATTTCAAAATATTGAAGATAGGGTCATTGCGCTGGTCTTACCGTCCAGATCCTCTATTCTTCTATTTGACTATGTTGCTACAAATACATGCGTGAAATTTGAATACAAATCTTCCATAACGCGCAATGTGATTAGACATTTAGGGAGTTAAAAAAAAAAAGTCAGTGGCCCATTCGGATCTGTGCCTTGAAGAAGCCATTGCAAAAGAAAAGAAAATTCCGACTAGGAAAGTTCATGGCAAGTCGAATTACTGATAAAGCTAGTTTACGTGATGTTTTTGGATCGTATGTCTACTTAAAAGCATAATAGATGATTTTTAAAGTTCTTTTTTATAGAGTTCTTGTAGAAATCTTTGATAAATATAGTGGACTAGTACCTACTAACATACTCGTACCAATTTTGCAAACTATTTGGCTTTTGTCCACATGGATGGAAACCCAATCAGCTAGGTGAATTTTTGTAATGGTCATTTTACTTCAACAGACCTCTGTAATACTGAATATTTTCTCTCAACATAATCTTTATTGCTATTAGATTAGACATTTTAGTTTCCGTTCACTCCTTTGTTAGTGTTGCACAAATAAAAAATATTTAAAAGATGTGGACGAAAACAAAAATAACTTAAAAACTGTTTTAGTTTCGTCCATAAATCAATACTGGGGAGGATGAAAATTAAGAAATCGTTATTCTTTTGAAATCTTAAAAAAAGTAATTAAAGATAACGGCACAATGTCATTGTGACATTTCTTTTTTTTTTTTGTCAGTTTCTTTAATCTATTGTAATAAAATAAAGCGAGGGAGTCTTTTTTTGTTTAAACGTGCTAATCCCTGGAAATGTCAGAAATCTTTCTGTCTGCGATAGCCAGTTTCATGATGAATAGTCTAAGCTTAGTAACATCATAGTTATAGCTAATAAAAGAAATAATACCTAAACAGTACAGAGAAAATAGTCAGAAGCTACTATTAAATAGTATATATGTTATTGATTAAATAGAAGTATATATAATTGATTTTTATTTTGTATATCACCTACACAGCTTTTTCTAGACTGTGATCGAAAACTAGCTCACACTCGGACGACAACTACATTTTTTGGACGAAAAATAACGAAAACCCTAAGTACTTGAGCAATAATTATTTTTTATAAAAAAAACCCGAGAGTAATGTATCGTCATGTAGGTAATATTAACGGAAAGAATATACAAGCAATAGAATTAAAAAATACGATACTTATTATGTATCGTATTTAGATTTATTTAGAGTACATAAAGATATTTATTTCGCATCACAAAGCTGGCAACTCCGAACACTGGACGATAACCAGCGCAATGGCTATAAAGAGTGTAAAGGGAGGTTGGAAGTTTGTATGGAGAAATCTACTTTCACGCCGGCGAAGCCGCTGGCAGGAGCTAGTTATAAAATAAAAGCCCCTACCGCGTCTATCTGTCCTCAGTAAACTCAAAAGCTACTGAATGGATATTCATAAGGCAGGTTTCACCAATAAACACGATTGATTCATGAGGAAGGTTTAGGTTTATAGTAAGTAGGTACAATACACGGCGTATAAGTTGAACTACAATGTCAATCAACCTTGAATGCGCAGTAATAGATTTCCGGGTCTCAATCGAAGATGGGGGCTGCGCGTGACCGTACAAACAACAGCGGTCGGTTTTGCAGTTTTGGTTCAACTTATTTGCTTTTTTTTAGATTTAAAGAAACTTTATTCTCAATAAAAACGTAACTTTTCGCTTACTTGAAAACAAATTTAAATGAGAACACATACATAATTATATTAAAAAAAGAAGAATTCTTTAATATTTCAAACCTTATTTTTTATTTTCGTTACAGGTGCTGTAAACTAAACACTATATTATTACCTATAGCTGCAATATACTATCTAAATATAATTTTCAGATACCTACCTACATTGTCGTATTTTTGATAAAAGCGACGGCCTGTGATCCGAAACAATCGGGATAGCGAAAAAAAAATGTCGAGAAATTAACAGAATTCCGCACTTATATGGCATAGATACGATCATTGTACAATAAAAGAGGCAGAGAACATAACTGAATCTCTAAATAAGAAAACACGAAACAAGATCCTATAATAATCATCAAAGCTAGAGTACTTACCTAGCCATGGATATCTCCATAGGTATCCATGGCTATACAATGACTATACCATTATAGTCAGGAGGTTCTTGCACCGGATTCGTGCGGACATTGGAAGAAATGCTCTGTTGTCACCATTGTGTGGACCGCTCAGAGGACACGGTGGAGCATACAGTGGCGGTAATCCGCTTGGGCAGAGCACAGTCGTGTCCTCGTGGGGGCGATCCGTGGCAGGCGGCCAGCCACCGCAGGCGTGGGCTTGCGGACGGTGAGCAATGTTGCTCCGTTAACCACGCCTCAAGGACATGTCAGTAAAACCCCACTAATTTTTCAAAGCACCTACCAATATCATTTTGATATTATTGTGGAATTAGAAAGCGACGCTCGTAGAATTCACTATTTTCCAATGTTTTACTGTGTTTCTGAGACAGGTAAAACCTAAGGTTTACAGCGTGTAGTAAAAGCTACGTTATACGGGGCGTCACACACAGCAAGCACATCTTATTTCGAACCTAGCCTAAATATTAGAATAATTAGCAAAGTATTAGGTTTATAGTAAAAATTAATTAAAAATCAATATAGACAAAGCGTTGTTCACCAAACTTAGGTTGAATTGTGATTTTTTAGTTTTAGACGAGCCATTAGGAGTTTTCTTTTACCGACTGATTAAATCCTGATTACCTCAAACAATGTAACAGTCGATGTAATAAATTGCATTTAGCGACTGTGTCGGTGGGTATTCATAATTCCTCTGCTAATAGTAAAACGTGAAAGTTTTGATGTCTGTTAATTTGTAAATCAACCATAAACACCAGATCTAGATTGAGATACTTTTTACATCTATAACCGAAGTGCAGCCGACGATAAATGTTACTTTTTAATATGTACATAATGTTAATACGAATATGGTCTTCCTGTATATTTCGTAACCTGAGTGTGTGAGTGGGGGAGGCTTTTGCCCAGCAGTGGGAAAGTATAGGCTGATTAAAAAATAAAAAACCTGAGTGATACTATTGAATATGAAATTAATGATACAAAATTAGTAATATTAATTAGGTGTAAGTTACTTAATAAGAAAATAGTCGTTGATTAGTTTATTTTCGTAAAGAGAGGAAAATAAACAAAGTTTATTACAGTTATTTACCTATCTCGTAGCAATACTTCATTAAGAGGAAATATGTCATCATTAATTAGTAATACTGTTCGTAAATACAATATTACTTGTAAATATTTAGGTACCTACAAAATGCTGCGACCCAGGGGCTTTGTAAAGTAGGATTGTAGCATCACACTCTTGTGTCTTGGATGAAATAACAATAATTAGATAGGTACGTGTGTTATAAGCATCCATGTGTTGTGTAGTCTCTTTAACTAGCGTTAGGGAGGGTGTAGGACGTGCGGTATCCGCCCGCGGCCATTGCCCTTTAGTATTAACCTTGCACACACATATCTACATTATCATACCAACGGCGGGACAACAAAACTACTTATAATACTCGTCGATCATGATACAACATTCGGCCTATTATGCCTATGTAAGTTATTCAGAAATTATTCAATTAAAACTACGATCGAGTACATGATCATAGATTAAAAACTTCTTTTCACTATAAAACTTTTTCTAGTTCCTGTAAGTACTTCAAAGGCAAATACCAAGGTCTGTGGTCCGTTAGATGGGCGAATAAAAAGAAAAAATAAAGAAATGTCTGTTTGTGTCATCAATATAACATTTTTTTACGAAATTAAAATATGTTCAAAAACTAAAACCAAAATACGAAAAAATCGCGGTCCGAAAACCATGAAACAATAATATCTTTGATGTTTAAAACTTGAAATGATAGCCGTGGTCGTATTTAGTCATGAATAATTATTCAATCGTGACAAATAATTGAATTATTATTTAGTCATGATTAAATGTTATAGTCATGTTTAAATCAATCATAACTGTTATGACTAAATCAATTGATTGAAAAAAAATGTTGATTGACACTGCCTATGTCAAAGTTTTTATTCTTTTGCTCTGCTACCACTGACGTCTATTTAAAGAGGTAGCTCGAAATCAGTGTCTACTACAATATCTATTGACGACATTGACGTCAATAAAGAGGTAGTTCGAGATCAGTAATTGACGATTATTAGAAAAATTGTAAAATTTATTTGATAAACCTTGAAAATTTCATAGAAAAGCTAGGTCCGCTCCACTACGATACGGCACTTGATGCAGGCGCGTGTGACATACTTTCAACGGTTAGCTTTACTTCTACGCGAAGAAAGTTTTCAAGCGATAGCAAATAGAAACTTCAAACCTAGGTATCTTTTAGATCTAGTTGAAATGAAGCGAGTTATATGATTTCCTGCGGGTATTAAGGATTTTGCAGTACGTATGTGAAATTTTAATGTTACCGTTTACAATCATCCTTTTCAGTGAAGAATTTTACCCCAGTACTGGAGCCGCATTTTGAAATACTAGCTGCTCCGCCCGCCTTGTTACTTATTCCGAAGAATCGTTCTCTCGGGCCCAAAAGAATGCCCTATGCTAAGTCCTATTTAGGATACGTTCTATTCATGTGTCAAGGTTCACCCAAACTGGAAGCCGTTCAGACGTGTAGAGGTAACAGACAGACTGATAGAGTTACTTTCACATAATATTATTAGTATGGATTAATGCTCCATGAAAAATAAATGCTGCTATGGGTCATTCATCTCGCTTTCGTACTGAGATCCTGATGACGAAACATCGGCTGCTGATACTTGCACTATTCAGATAACAATCTTCCTAACCAACAAAAACTACGACGACACTGAATTTCTGCTTACATCACTATCCTAAAACACAAACACTCCGTGTCTAAACTCAAACTACTTCCTACCACTACTACTTACTACTCACACACACACACACACACAACATACACATAAAACACACATACTTACACTATACACAATATGCATTTGATGGCAAACTTAAGTTTTTTTCAATACTTTAGGCAGTCTCTCTGAATTAATGACAACTGTAATAACGGGATCTTGGGCTGGCGAACCTTAATACAGGTTACTGTGTAACCTAGCTAGGACGCCAGGACACTCTTCTTCTACTTTGTAATTTGGTCATATCTATTGTATCTGTTTAGACTGTACCTCTTTTTGTGAATAAATATATATTATTATTATTATTACTATTATATCACTATATTACGATTAGCTGCTAAAAACCTATTAGAGATTTCATGACTTTTTGGGTGATAAGAAGCAGGTCTAATATCATACTTTAGTGCAGACAGTACCAGTCTAATTGCATAATACTAAAGCATTGATATGCTAGAACCATAACTTAATTGTGCTCAGGCATAGTAGGTATGCCCGTTGATAAACACAGCAGATATACGTAATTATAACTTGGTAGTCAGTCGCTTGTTCGTATAATGTGTGTAATCGATTTCGCTTGCTTTGTGAGGCATCGGCAACAACAATGCGTTTATTATTCCAACTGAGAGTCATGTTTCGTACGACGTATTTGGTGGTGGAATGCGGGTCGGCCGCGCGCCAGCCCTCCTGTCTACATTCGCACGACGGAAGTGCGCGTTGACTTGCTTAACGCAGTAACGTTACTTTGCAAAGCCATTAATTCGTATTCTACTCAGATAGACTATATTAATAACTAGCACCTGCACCGTTACTGTACGACCTTCATTAAGCAGTATCGCAACGCGTCCCAGTAAGGAACATTACCGTACCATATTTCTCAAAGTAACCTAATCAATGAAAGTGGACATGGAACTAATAATAATTAGTTTGACTATTCTAAATTAATATTACAGTTGTGAAACCGTTTATGTGTAGGTAACCTTAGTTAGGTTCTACCGATATTACGAAAATTCTTTCAATGTTAAAAAGTACACTATTACTTTTGTAGCATAAAAAGTGAGTTTTTAATTATTATAAGTTAAATTACGTGAAGCTTCGTTCGTACTATCAGGATATAAAATATACTATGTTCTTTATCTAGTTACATAAACCGTTGAAGCGTGATTGCTTAAAAAAAAAAAAACAAATTTAGCAATCCTACCCTTACAGGGTAACTGTAGGGGTCCAGCAGGGCCGAAGCCTACTGGGGCCAAAGGTTATGTGAGAATGTCACCACGGGCCCCGGGACAAAGGCAACGAATGGAAGGGTAGGTTTTTAGTCAGTAAAAGTCTGACACTATTTCCCACCCCACCCAAGGGCGGGATTTGTCATTGGATGATTTTACCTACGTTAAAAAAAAAACCCTTACAGGGTACAAGTATTGTAGCGAAATAAAAATAAAACTTTCCCGCCACTATCACTTTTAATTTTTTTGTTTATTAAAAAATGAAAAATATAGACAAACACAAAAACGACAGGAATAGTCAAGTCGAGAAAAAAAACCTGATGGCCGAATATGTACCATGTACTTATGCCAAAAAAATGTCTACGCTAGTGATAGCGGAATTTCGAATTTAGAGAGTTAAAAAATAAACCCCATGCAATTGCAATTACTTCTGGGTACAAATACAGTTAAAATTAATCCTAATAACATATAAAAATAGAGTAAGTTTGATGCCGATGTGAAATGATGTGAAGCTGACGCATTAAAATTTAAAAGGTCCAAATAATGTCCGGGTGCATGTACATGTGCATGTACCCGGTGTGTCAGGTGTGCGCAAAAGATATTTAAATTAATCTCTGCAATAATGTATTTTACTAACATAGTTTTTTAAGGTGTGTGATTATTACTAACAAAATATGGACCACGGTCTGAAATAAATTACTTTTATTTTTATTTTTTTATTTATAAATATATGGGTTGGTGGATATAGTTAAGGAAACGCTATAATTATGCTTGAAGTGTAGTAATTAAGTGGCAATAGGTTGGCGATTCCTTCGTTTGTCTGCTGGCAGCTTTCAGGCGAAAGTGCAGGAGCAGAAGCCAAAAAAAGACGGGCTCTGCTAAATGGTTCCTACACCTATTAATAATGAAAGTATTGGCAGCAGAGAACCAACTAAGAACATTACAGGAAAATAGGAAACAATACAGCCTTAACACATACCAGCAATAAAAAGAATCCTTCTTTTGGTAATCACAAAGGTTACGCTCCATCACAGGCAAATAGTTAATTATCTATAAATATTCCAGAATATACGAGTATTATGTTTCATTGTTAAAAAAACTATTTTAAATTTTTCAAACGATTTTCAATATGTTTGTGTCTTTAGTACGACTGACTTAATTCCTTAGAAAAAACAAAGCATGACATGTCTTCTAAAAATAAAAATAAAAAACAAATATAACTAAAAAAGAAGACAAGATAAATCAGATGAGTTTTTTAACAAAGAAGACTTATGCAGTAATACTGCAGTATGTACGAGAATTACTAGAGATTGTACGAAGTAACAGTACATTACTTCGACGATCATCGTCCATTTTCTTAAATACGAGTACGAACACGACAAAGATCTAATATTGAACAGACAATATCTTTTCTATATTTTGTTCGAGATTTTGTATAATACTTACATATAAATCTAGATGGATAAAACAATATTTTATTGAATACATACTTCACTAGACATACAAACATTCGGATTGTTTTTAAATCATTCTACAAGCAACGTTTTAATTTTGTCGTGATTTAATTTTATAATCAAATCTGAAATGCTTTATCTTTGTGATCTTTTGTATGTAGTCCAAAAGTCTGCGTTTTAGGTCTTGTAGTCCTCTTAAAGATCACATTGAATTAAAGCAAATAAATTCCTGTGCTGATGAAAAGGGACCTTTTTATATCCACAGGGGTTGATTATTTTTTAAACACTTTTTGTAAGCACTTTTTACGTAGCCCAATTCTTACAAGGGAGATTATGAAAAAAATCACTAGTCCCAGTAGTTTGTGCTGTACGCTAAGTGTAATCAGTGTTTCTTTTAATGGGACAGTATGAGGATATGCATCCACACATACAGGGAACTGCATAAGTAATTCTCTTGTTCAATGTTCAAACTACTTTGGTTGTTTACTTTAGTTAAAGATATTTTCATTGTATCCAAATAAAGTTTCGACTTTATTACTTGCAGGGAGTATTTCGAGTTTAAAATAATGGAAAGAATAGCAAGCACTATTTGTGCGGCACAATAAAACAGATAACATGTTACCTATATGTAATATCTTAATAACTATTAACCATCTTGTTTTTTTGTCATTTTATTAAGACCAACTAATATTGTTTCATTCGTTCGGAGTGGCTCAAATTGGTACATGTGTGTTGCAATGTGATCGAGAAACCGCAGCAGCGAGTTAGCCACTGAGCTATGAAATCGTGCGGCTACGGTATGTCGGCTCCACTTTCTCAAGTTCCGGGCAACACTACTGGATACTATTATTTTAAGAAGTCAGTAGCTTCGCGTTTTACCGTCTCTAGTATAGTTGACTTCCTAATTTCAAGAGCAAATCAACTTGACTTTAGTAGTACTGTCACGGCGATTAAACACGGTCTCACAAAGGAATCGGAGTCGGATATATGCCAAGTAGGTAAGTAAGACATTTTGCAAAACTGTCGGAGTCATAGATGGCTTTTACTCGACTGCGTCCAAAGATGTTGATGTTTAATTATCCGGGGAGGAAAACCAAAACCGTACATATTTCCCCCTCAATTTTTGCTTAAGTAATTGTTATTACTAATTTGCAGAATTATGTTTTATGTATCTCTCTTTATGAGTGGTTTACCTCAGAACAGTATAGGCATGCAAGTAATGTCCTGTTTGTTTCTGTATTACTCATCACATTCACTGCAAGTGACATTAAGCTGCGTCGTATGATACAAAGTTATTGATCAGGTTACAAGATGACTTAGTTTACAGTGATTCAGTTGGAAATGGAGTGAAAAATGGAAGATAATGATGACCCAAAATCAATCAGGGATTTATCTAGGAATTACATTGTTACAGTCTGGTATAGTACTAGCAAAACCATAAATAGGTTATTTCTGAAACTGAAATCGATTGTGACTTTCATTTCTAAACGCTTAAAAAGTAGTGAGAGTAAGGATGATAATTATAATTCGTTTTTCTTTTTCAATTTTACTATCACTCGTGGTTCCTTTCAACGTTTTTCTCAAGGATGATTCTCATTACAACACCTGACTTATAAATCAACAGCCTGAGGGGACTGGCTTATTAAGAAACTATCAGCCTATCATAGTACTTTACTACAGTTTCTGAAGGTGAGCGAGTGTATTCCAAACGATAGTCTTTTGTAAGGTTGTTAAAAACCCTTATCACGACCGTAGAATGAGGCCAGTGGTGGCCGAGTGGTAACGGCCCCGACTTACGAATTGTAGGTCGCGGGTTCAAACCCAGCCTGGCACATTACCTATAATTTAATTTATCACCACTGCTCTCAAAACGGTGAAGGAAAACATCGTGAGGACACCGGCATGTCCTAGACCCAAAAATTCGAAGACATGTGACATCCACCAATCCGCACTGGACCCGCGTGGTGGATTACGGCCCATTCCCTCTCCTAGAGAGGAGGCCTGAGTTCCAGCAGTGGGAACATTAAAAGGCTGATGATGATGATGACCGTAGAATGTTATAAAATATCCTCTCCGTACTATAGTTATTTATTCGCGTTTATCGCATTCAAATACTCAAATAATTATGCTATTAGGTACTACGACACCAACACGATTAGAAGCTGTTTTTTGTATCAGAACTTCATAAAGTGTAATTAGCAAATTACGGGAAATACTGAATGTATGCTGTCAGTTATTTATAGGGATGCAGTGTGTACGAATGTCGTGAGTGCATAAAGACTGAAATAGCAGCACAATGGCTTGATCGTTCATTCGTTCCCCGAACGCCACTGTTTAAGTAACGGTAGCGCATTGTGTGATGTTGCGTTGTTTACACTTAGCCCACGATACTTAACAGTACTGTACATTGTTAAAATTAGCCGCAATTCAATGAATGTTACTCCTTCCACCTAGCGAGGTATTTCACATATTTATTGAAAACATGCTAAGCAGCCGAAGCGGCGCTTGTTTGTATATAAATTTAGTAAAAGCTTGGAATCACAAGAGGTTTTAATCTGCAATAAGATATCAAAAAGTAGCAACTTTTGTTTGTGCTCGCTTAACAGCAATAGGTGACTAAGAATACCTGGCTTTAAGTGTTTGGACATAACTGGTAGTGTTTAGCTAGTGCTCCTCCTTCTGCCTACTTCCTAGAAGAATACAAGCCTGATGTTAAAAGTTCTATCTTTCTAATCTTTTATTAGAAAGATAGAACTTTTTCTCATGGTTTAGTACCTACATATAGGTACTGAGTCTAGGTCAAATAAATAAACCCGACTAAGGTAATCATACTTCTTCTATCGGGGTCGGTTGTTGGTCTCTTAATCATACTTAGCGATTTTGCATAATTAGATATCCTGTCACCTCTTTGGAGTTTCGTCAGCTATGTTAATTTGACCTTAGGTTCTAGAAAAGGTGTCAATCTATTAGCATTTTTACTATTGTCAAAAGTACAAAGTGGTGAGGTTGCACCCATGCACTACGAGACGTTTTGACAATCTCTCTCACTGTTAAAATGTCACTATGTAGGCCCTCTTGATATAGTTTATCTGCTTTTTATGCTTTTCGGAATTGCTAAGCGAATTACTCTTAAGTAGTCGGTTTCTTCGAGATTTATCTAGATTATTTTAGTAAATGAATGAATATTTATTTTTGCTGATAAGCTTTTCATTTATTTATAGCTCACATAATTGTTACTCATTTATTTTTTTTCTGCGATGTGTGCCTTGCTTAAAAACCGTAATTTTATTGGTTTTTTGTAAGTTATATAATTTATAGTTTGTATCATATCACATATGTTGAGATGTGATACTCAAATACTCATTGTAACATCGGGTGAAAACGTCATTAGGCGAGGGAACGCCTAGACGTAGGGGTCGGCAACCGCGAGGGCTTCGACCTACATGAGATCGTAAGAGCGCCTGCGCGACCCCGCCCGGCTGCCGGCGGCGGGCCCCGCCGGCCATCGACCAACCCTGGCAGCCCCGGACCCCGCACTCGCCCCTCGGGGTGCGCCTCCGCCCGGGCCGCCGCCGCACCGCGTCGTCAGCGCCCTTGCCATCAGCTATACCGTTCATTATCTGAGCAAAGCTTTACAAAAAAAAGTGTCCTTCGCTCCGTTTTATCATGCAGCATGCATTATTTATACCAACACAATATTATTTACCCTTATAATGTTCTCGCTTTGTCCAAACCGTAAAAGATAAAATCTAGAATTTCGAAAAACTTTGTAATTTGTAATTAATATTAAAAAAATAATCTGTGTTTTTAGAAACTTGATTCTTTTGATAGTTTGACCCTTTTGAATGGGTCTATCAAGTCTTACTAAAACTTTTTCGCAATTGAGTTCATTGGAATTCCAGTTTTTATAAAACGTCTTGCCCCTTCTATTTGATTGCGAGACCTAATTTTGATAAAGTTAAAAACTATTAATACTAGTTTTACACGAGCGTGGGCCGAAAACGCCCCAAAGTGCTGGGCTGGTCAGTTTCTATACCTAAAAATTTTCTAGTGTTGATACTTACCGATTTTATAACCGACAAAAAGGGTTTCTAATTCGAAGGTCCTGACAAAAAACCAGACACAAAAGTCAGGTTATTTCAATGTTAAGCCCGCGAGCTTATTTTATTATTTATTATGTGTACAAATGAAAATAATATATGATAATATATTAAATTAAAAATATGAGTACAAAGGAACTGCTCATTTCTATAAAAAAAATTTTTTTCGGAAGTCCTGCGTAAGAAGAAACGTTATGTTAACCGACTTCAAAAACAAACAATATATGTAAACTACTTTTGTTTTATCTCATTTTTAGACATCAACTTACAAAATTAAAGTTATTTTGCATTTTTTAGTTTTTATTTTAATTAAATTGTACTCTTTTGTAAAAAGTGTTTTTTTTTTACTTTTTAATTGTGATTTTCTATTGCTAAAACGAAATATGTAAATAGCAAGTTCTCTGGTAGCAATAAGATACTTCTTTTAAAGATAGGAAAGCATCAATTGACTTCTCCCGCGACAACGACCTGCTCCACCCTAGATGGATCAAGAACTTATATCAGACTTTTAACGACTAAAACTCACCTACATTCCTTCATTTGCTCTTTTCCGTTCTGAGGCTACCGATTAAAGGCCTGAGGCTAAAGATTCCCGCAGTCCTGGTATATATGGGCCTTACTGGGCCCTTTCAGATTGCTGACAACTCTGTGAGGCACGCTTGGAACACAAAGTGCCGTGAACTGGTGTTTGGTCCTTACCGGATGACCTGACGGAGAGCTACTGATTGCTCGTCGTTCATAAGCCCGCACCTACGAATCGCCCTGTTACACTCTGACTTATGTTATGAAATTATCTATTGCAGCAATCTCGGAAGATTTGCTATTATTCGTTGAAGTATTTCGTTGTCTATTTCCGAATATATTTTTAGCAAATTTAAATGGGATTACCTGATAGACACTCTTCTAAAACCATACATATATATCGATGTCTAAAACACTCTTCTAAACCCAAAAAGATTCATCATCGTCAGATTCATCAACAAAAAGTTCTGCGCGTATTGATTACCCAATGTCATGGAATATGATCAAACTCAAACTCAAAATCGTTTATTTTTACATAGGCCTACATGGGCACTTATAAAACGCCAAAAGCTAGCGCACGGTTCCAATTGGTCGTTTCCTATAGAGAAGAACCGGCAAGAAACTCTATAGATCATGCATACTTGCACGTTCTTCTTCATAGAGATCTACGCTTTGGAACGTGCAATTTAGCTTCACTTTTTTTTGGACTGAACGACATTTTGACCATTCAAAAGTGCCTGTAATTGGTCTATTTGAAATAAACGCTTCTGATTTCATAATTCGTGAAATGAAGATATACCAGTGTGAATTGTACACATCTTTAGACCATATTTGCGTGAAATTATTTTATGAAATGGTGTTAACATTAAACAGACACGCGATTGCAGTCATCCCGGAAGATTTGCTATCATTTATTAAAATGTTCCATGGTCTGTGTCCGAAGTTTTTCATCAATTCTTCACTAAATTTAAATGGGACCACTTGGCAGACAAAAACGTTCAATCATTAGTTACGATTGATGATTGATATAATTTCAATCATTAGTCCTTAGTCATGACGAAATTTGTCATGATTAGTTTTCTGTTTGCTTGTCGTCAGTATAAAGCAATGTTGAAATTAACATTTTTACCCGACAACTGCAAAGAGAATAGTCGCGGACGTATGCCATTTTATAACAGATGAGCTGATGAGAAGAAACATGGTATTGTTGTATTTATTATGTTATAGTTATGGACCGAATTGCAATTTTTTTTTTGTTCTTGAATACATTTATTTCAAAATCCAGTTCTGATGATCCATGAAGAATCGAGGGAACTCCTCAAATATCATAGGCAACCATATGGTGATTTTGGTATTTTCATCGAGAACTTAAGCATTTACAGTCAAAAAGTAACATTTGATGAAATGAAACTGATGAAGAAGACCAGAAATTGCCAACGGAACTTCATACTCACATAGATATCACAATATTCACAATGAAGAAAGTTAAGCGATAATCGCGACAATACAAATAAATAAATGGTTGTGAATAGTTATGTTGAAAATGGTATCATCGAAGTGCCCTGATGATGACGATGGAGCCGGAAGATAGGCACCGGGACTCCGTAACTAATCAATGTATTTCTTCCGTGTTTGGGCTTATTATAATCGTCATGAGATGCACACCATCAAACTAATCTGATGATGGAGCCGGAAGGTTGAAGGCAGACACGGGAACTTCATAACAAAACGATGTATCCTAGCAGTGTTTGGGTTAATTGAAAAATCCTTTTAGTGTTTTTTTTTTTTAATGAAGTCGGTTATTTTATCTTAACACCATTTACTGTCAAAAAAATTGGCATGATTTGCTTCTCTCTCGAAGTATTTCGCCATATTCATAGCAGCGTCAGTGACGATTTTAGCGCGTTAATATTATCTAATATTATCGTGATTTTAGTCCCCAAAGTGGAATATCTCAGTCTATGTTATGTTTTCATGGTTACATGAAAGTCTAACATAGACTGCTACTTCTGAACCGATTTTGAGTACGGTGTAAGCTTCATCTCCAAGGAAGGATAAGCTACTTTTTATCTGGCTTCGACTTCGCAGTTACCACACCGAAGGCTTCACGCGGGCGAAGTCGCTCGCAGAAGTTAGTTACAATATTTTCAACACTCTTGTTCTGAAAGTAATCTTTTATATAATGACGCTTATAACCAAACTGTGACTTTTTGATTACCATTAGGTATTTCACTAGTGCGATAATATAGTTAAATCCTTTTTGTTAAACCATTTTATTCTCAAAACAAATATTTTTAATAAGAAAAAAATAATGTTATGTTATTGTGTTCAATAGGAAAAAGTATCTTACTAGCGTATTTCGTGCAATGTTGTCATTTTACATGTACGATATTTATTAAATAAATTGTTCATTTATTGATATTGATACATTTACTGCCAAATACTGCAAAAAAATTAGAGTGTTAGCACCCGCATTGTAATGTAAACTGATGATAAGGCGGTATGTTCTAAAACCTTAGCCTACCCAAACACATTCCGCTTCCCTCCTAAGAACCTTCAGCTCTAAACACCGCCTCACCGGTAATCAACATTACACACTTGTACCATAATTTACTAATAAAGTAGTCCAAGGATCCATGACTTCTAAATAATAACTACGTTTTTAGACAATAGGAAAATAAATTGCCTGGGGCATAAATCAAAGTGTCCATGCTTCTTAATAGAAACCTACGCTTTGGAACATGCAATTAACATAATTTTGACTGACAGACATCTCAACAATTCAAAAGTGCATGTAATATATGAAGTTAATGCTTTGATTGATTGATTTGAAGCTTAATGTTGCGAACAAATATTACACTCAAACAATTAAGCCATTTCTGTTAAGGAAACACCGTGAACTTTCTGGTTATAAGTTTTTGGAATCTCTGGAGTAAATATTGAAATTTCAGGTTAATGCTCCCATCCGCCTGGGAATGCGTAAAATTTCTAAGACACATTAATTTTAAATGCCTGGTCAAGTTATGAATCATTTCAATATAGTAGACAAACATTGATTGGCCATAATTCACTATTAGTTTTTATGTATCTAGAAACAAAGCTCCACGTAACAATCCAGAATCACTAATTTTATTTTATCTTTATTGTAGTTGCTTAGCGCAAGTGTATGTTCTATGGCGATGCATCTGCAATGGGAATGGGAGTCATTGCGCCACATAACAGTTTATGTGCTTGGTCTCGGGATACGTGCAGGCGTAATCAAATGAGTTGTTGACGAGATATAAGGCTTTATGAATTATGCCTATTTATTTGTAAAAATAATCTTGTTCTTTTTAGGAACTGTATAAGGGTAGATAGAGATAATTAAAGGAAACATTAGACAGGGTGGTACAATGGGAGGACTTTTCACTTAATGCGGTCGATTAAATACAATCTCTAGTTCATTTTCAGTACTTAACGATAAAATCGGAGATATTTGGATTAGAATGTTAGTTAACTCAGGTAAAATTATCCATAACTAGCTTCTGCAAGCGGCTTCGCCCGCGTGAATATAGGTTTCTCCATACAAACTTCCAACAGCCATTTTACCGTCTAGGGATGGAGTTTCGTAAAATCTGTTCTTTTAGAGGATGTCTACACCCTATAAGGAACCTACCTGCCAAATTTTAAGTTTGTAGGTGTTCATTACGAAGATATTCACTACACGTAATTTTGCTTAGTAATGTAAACTTTTCTTTGTAATAGAAATAGCATTAGCAAGATTTACTGTGTTCGTTTATGCCCCACCTTTAAAATAAATATTGTTCTAAACTGTGCGAAACTAGTGCGATTTACTCTACCTATTATGTATAATGAATTATTTATGTCGTCTGGCTGGACTCAATAAAATTCATAATTTATATTGAAGCCTACAACTTACTTCCACTGAACATAACGTTATTATAAATTACAATATTATCTATTGTATTGACGGCAAGTATGTAGGGACAAAAGATACGAAACTATTGATTAATATTATAGTATTAGTAAACTCTTGAAGTTTTTGTTAAGTATTTTGCAACTTTAAATATCTTATTTTTTTATTGTATAATAAGTGTCGGTCCCTGTTTCGGTATTTTTAGTAAAACTATATAATCCGGATAAGCGGCAATTATCACAATACATATAATTATTTTAAACTTCAAAATAGCTAAAAGATAAATAAATCCCTTTTACGGCTAAAATAATGCATGGCAGGATTTATTATTTCAGTGATAATAATGTGGCTAGGGCTCTAACCGATGAGAGGTGCGGAGCGGCGCGCGGGGTAGGATCGCCGGCCGCTGAACCTCGCTAGTCAAAATCAATACAGCTGCTCTCCTCGCCCCAGCGCACGGCGCGGCCCGGGCTGCGTTCAGCGTAGTCTGGAGCCCGTCGTCATGGATACCATGCCAGATAAAGCAGACGAGACCCCGCCGCTCCCACCCCAACACCCGCCGTCGCGCGTCCTTCCCCCGCGCCCCTTCATGGCGCGCTACGCTTCCCTCGCCCGGGCGACCCAATCCCGCATACTGTGGACAAAATTCAAACTTTTTTTTCTGTTACCATGCAGACAGCGATCAACCTGTTGATTCAACACGTGGAATTAAATTCAAGACATTGCAGAGAAAGTGTAACAAAGTCAACGAACGGTTAACTTTTGTATTACGCGAGATAAAGTAGTAGTTAGTGTTCTGGCAATTTCTACTGTGTATTTTAATTTAAAATTTAATTAGATTAGTACCTAATAAGTTTTTGAGCTTGAGGTACTTAATTTAATCGATTTATTTGATTGACTTCTTGTCTTGGATTGGTTGGACCAAAATCTAAGGGCAAAACTGTGGCCCCGGCAACGTTATCGTAGTCTCTTACGGGGGTCTTTAACCAATACTAAACATTTTATCACTCTACTTGCGGGTATGATCCGATGTAAACACTATCAGTTATATTATCTTACCATTATCGAAGCAAATAGAGTACGTAAATAGGGTCGTTAGCAGGTGGCGTTCTGTAACCACTACCCCGTGGAAAAAGTGCTTTTTTGTTGTACCTAATTACATATTTATGCTAACGAAACGAAACGCCATAAACTTGGAATTCTTGACAAATACCCACTTATTATTATTATTTTACCTACTCGATAGCTTTGCTCAAGAGTTTTATCTGTCATTCCGGTGTTTTATAAACCTATTCCATTAGATATTTTTTCTACCCATCTGATTAATTGTCTGGCTTTTTATCTTACAAGCTGCCATAAAACTTTATTTTATTGCTCTTGTAACAAAGTTATTCAAGATTTCACCTAACAGCCAATATATTATGATTGCATTGCCTACATATTTTGCGCAGTTGCACATTATAAACACAATACGCTTTTATTAAGACATTTTTTTGATATGAAAACCAATTCTATTCCTGAATTGTACGTATAATAAGGTTTTAGGCTAAATTTGTTTAGCTAGACCATCACGCAAATTGTAAAAAAAATCCCTCTATGGATGCTTATGAGATTGAGAATTGATGCAATGGACACTTGATATGGTATTAAATGTTATTTACAATACCTTAGCAAGGTTGCTTTATGGTTCCCGCTTACGCTTAAGCGGGAACTTAAGAGCGACCAATCCGAGGTATATTTTTATACAGCCGCTCTTACGTGATTATGATGTTGTTACACATCTTTTTCCAAATATTTTGGATAAACAGATATATTGTGGATATTATCTAGGCTTCTATAGAGAGAAACAAAACATGTATATTCTATAGAGAGAAACAAAACGTGTAAAACTAATCCAGTAAAAACCTAAAAATCTCCTATTTTACGTGAACTTTGTCCCTTCATAATGTACTCATATTAAAAATATAAAAAAGTACTTCTATAGAAGCCTTGCAGATTTAATCGAGTTTTAAAATGACGACAACTTTTCTCAAAATCTTCTGAGGGTTTTAAAAAAACACTTATTACCTGGAACAAGAATGCCAACAGAGTTTTCAAGCATTATGTCTCTTTTTTCGCGTTGCGTTTTAATGAAACATCGCGTTGGATTGCTTTAGATGAAGCATCAAGCTTTTAAACCATGCTCGACGTTGACGATAGGCGAGTGGGGAAGGGCCCTCTTAAACATCTAGCGCGGCGTTTCACTGAAACGTCTTATTATGTTAAGAGTGTGCCGGTACAGTACTCCTATATTATAAGGTCTTACCAGATAGGTGCATAAGACAATGAACACAGAAAACTAGGTGAAGAGAATACCAGCTGCACCTCTTTTAGGCCCGAGAGAGCGTAATGGCGCATGTAATTAAAGTGAGGGGTGTGCACAAAGCGACTTTTATTAATTGTAATTCTATTTTCGATCACCAATTTGTGAAATTATTGACGTCGATTTGTATTTTTAATGTAACCTTCAGTTTGTTTTGTCCAAAACTGCAGAGCGAAGACCTCTTCTCCCGTGTGTAAAGGTGCCACTTATTTATTTTTAAACTAGGTAATTAACATATTCTATTTTTTTTTTTTTGCAGAATGTGGATCACAAGGCGAAATTCCGCTCCAAGAAGGGCCAATTGCCCTTCGTGGAGTTAAATGGTGAAGAAGTAGCAGACAGCACTTTCATCATCAAAGAGCTCTCGGAAAAGTTCAACAAAGATCTTGATTCGGGTACGTACCTACATCTTGTCTTTGGGTATCTTGCCCTTGCTTGAGAAGTTGGAAATGACGTGATCGACACATATTTAATTTTTTATTAGTTTATAGGTAACAACTAAGTAATAACCCAAATAATTTTATGAGTTTCTTTGTCTAAAATTTACAGGTAGTAATGTAGGTCGTGCGTCATTAGCCTGGGGTTGGGGTCTGCAATGTATATTATATTCAACACATATTTCCCGGGAACCCGGGCGGGCTGAGCTGAGTCCTAGTTCCTTCAATAATTCTAGGACGATGCGCATGTGCATAAAAGCTAGTAGTGGATCGAGGCTTGTCTGATTTGACCTATTTGTTATATACAGCTCTGACAGCGGAGCAGCGGGTCGTGGCTCACGCTATGATATCCATGATCGAGAACCATCTGTCGTGGGTGGTTCTATGGTGGCGCGCTAAGTATCCGGACAGTGTTATCAAGGGATACCAAGTGAATCTTCAGAACGCGCTCAACACCCGCCTGCCAAACCCGATTCTCAACTTCTGCTACAAGTTGACGGCTGCCCGCAAGGTACGTGTAATATTAAGATCTAGGTGTGGATTAGGATGAATGTTTTATATAGTTCTTCATCAATTTGTAATTTAAATATCGAAACATAATTTGTTAGATTTAAATTGGTGTTAGAAATAGATTCCTTTGTCTTATTTGTAATTACTTTTATATTTGTGTCCGGATGTTACAAAGCCTTTTGTTTGGATCCTACTGTTACACTGTGTGTATATTTGTTTTGTAAGCGATTATAGATAAATATTATCCAATCTTTAAGTACTGCGGCGACCCAAGAATTAAATAAAACATTACTACGTAATTTAATTCCGAATTATTTCAAGTATAAGTTTACCAGCTTTTCTCTTCTCGGTGCACGGTAATGAAACATTAACCAGGAATATTTTGTCTTCGTCACTGGTTGATGTTGAGGCGCCGTGTTTGTCCGATGCGTTGATCGCTTGGAAAATGGCTTGTCCCAACACGGATTTGCCCGACAACCTGTCTTCGCAGAGACAGTGAGGGAGAAGAGAATAAACTTTATTGTACACCAAAAAAGTAACACAGCTTATACATAAACTTAAATCTATGGCTACAATGGCGGTCTTATCGCTGACAGCGATATCTACCGTCTGGTAGCACCATAACCATAGGACAACTTTTGGTGCGCTCTGCAGTATTATACGTCCGTACGTACCTTATGAACACGTCGTCAAGTACTGCTGAGCGTGCGCGTCTACGGCTGTGAGAGAATGGGACTCAGGTTTGTGGCTTCTGGCACTTCCGTCATCCACTACAGGCAGTATAATGGATGGTGCCTCGTTTCGGCTCGCATAACCTGTTTACGCTTAGGCGCGCCTTGTGTTCTTCCACATCGGTGCCATTGTGGCGAAGCTGTCGGCAGCTTCGGCCGACAGACTTTGGTGCCGTGGAAGGTGGGTAGGCCTCTGGTGTGGGACACAACCTGTGTCGAAACCCTGGCCGGTTGCCGTTGCTGAGACCCTCAAACAGCGCAAATACTGTAACCTTTTTGGTAATTACTAATTTTGTACCGTTTGGGGTCGAAACGCTTGGGTCATGGGATCCGAGTGCGCAGACGCGCAAAAAGGAAACCCTTTTCAAGGTTTCACGCCGACTGGTCGACACTTTGCATGATTAGAGGGCTGGCTCATTAGCATTGTCATTCAATGTGGCAACGCTGCCAGCCTTCTGGGTACATTTCACACATTTCAGGAGTACTTCGATGCCTGAGTGTACTTTTTGTAATATACAGGAAAAATTTTTAACCACTGCGTAAATTTTTTTTGGTGGCTCAGTGTAAGCAATAGAACACATTTCCATTTTTAGTTTATGACTTTTTTTTTCTCATTTTTCCACTTTGTCCCAATTTGAAATAAGCAAGACATGGATATAATTTAATAGTAATACTATGAGTGAGTATGAATGAAAACGCGAAGGCCGCCGGCCGCTGGACCACGCCCAGCGCACGAGACGGGGGTGCGGGGGCATGCGGCGCCGGCGTTTGATAAACAAAACGCATGCACATGCAGTACGTCACTTGCGGAAGTGGAGGTCGGACGTTCGCGCCCTTCGCCGTCCCTGCGCGTGTGCCGCGTACTAGACTAGCGCAGTGACAATGTCTCATTTTACTCACCGCGAGTATTATGAAATGGTGCGAGTGTATTTGTTAAGCAATGAAAATTTACGAGCAGCACGAAGAAGATACGAAAGGGAGAGCGTACCTCGTATGCGAGCCCAAAGGATCCTCAATCCTAAGGTCCCTAATGAGAGGAAAATTTTAGCAGCTAACCAAAGGCTGCTTGATCACGGCCAGTTCAGAACACCGAGCCACGCACAAGGGTCTGGCAGACCTCGACTGGCAGTCGAAGCCGATTGGCCGACGAAGATTTTTGAACGCAATCCAAGAGCCAGTACCTACGACGCAGAACGACGTTTTGGTGTTAGCCAAAGCGCAGTATGGAAGCTGCTAAATACAGCCGGACTCCATCCATACCACTTTCAGCCGGTACAACAACTCCATGACCCAGACCCAGCACCACGTCGAGCCTTTTAAATCACACCACAATTTTTTAAATACACCAAAATGCAATTGTTTCAATCTAAATTGTACCATGTCTAAATACCTATCATACCTAAATGTTTTATTTTGAATGGATTAAAACGTATTACCTACTTTCTTACTTATTAATTATTATGATTTATTTTCTGCATTTTGATGGTCCTAAGCCCATGAAAGTATGAAGGATAAATTGGAATTACGTTTACAAATAACTTTACACAGTCTAAACTTAAAAAATTGTATCGCTAAACTGGGGTCAATAATCGCACCGCGTTAGTAGGTACCGTCGCATAGAGCGAGCGCGCGTGAGTACTTCGCGAGTCAGGCGAGCGGTCGACGCGCGGCGTGAATCGGGCGACCAGTCGACGGACTGGCAAGCGACGTCCATAAAATAAATTTCTGAGTAAACAAGTCTCGTAAGCGTTAACTTAATTTTTTACTATTGAAACATATCAAAATAAAAAATACGTGTTTATTAAAATATATTCAAGTTTATTATGTCAAAATTTGCGCACTGGTTAAAAACTTTTCCTGTATGTACATAGTTAGGTTTAGTATAAAAGTATTTATAGTTTATTTAATATTTAAGTTTCGTAGTTTACTGTATTTTCGAAAGTAATTTATTAGTTTAAGATTAAAATTAATAAATCATGTTGCGAGGCTATGATTAAATTAATTGAATCATTAGTCTTGCATGGCTGATACAATCTATGTCAAAGAAACTTACTCACCTAATTCGGTGCGGATTTTATTTCGTGACGACTTTTACCATTGAGTTGACAACATGTTGATCTAAATCTATGATCTTTCAGGGCATGAAAAAAGCGAAGGCCCATGGAATTGGAGTGCATTCGCAGGAAGAGATCGTTGAATTTGGGAAGAATGATCTACGAGTACTTTCGGATCTTCTGTCAGATAGACCTTTCTTTTTCGGAGATGAGCCAACTCTTGTAAGTATTTATATTATTTTGTTGACAAATAACTTAGATCGCTGTTTAGTTGGAAAAAGAGCGCAAAAAAGTAATTTTTTTTTTACATTGAATTATAATAACGACGCCTTTGTTCAGATCACAAATGTTACATTAGACAAAGAGGTAAACCATGCGCTAATATAGTCTTCGTATCTCATAGTTTGCGGTGTGGTCTGTGCAGGGTTACTATTGTTTCATGGTTTTATCATAGATGCCAAATAGTTTTTTTTTGTTCACCCATTACCCTAATGGGATTCCAAAAGATAAGACAGAGGCTTTAACACAAAAACCATTGTAATTGTACAACTTTTTGTATTTATAGATACCCGCCCTGGTTTCGCACATTTGCAAATTATTACTACATAATTATTATATACATATTATTATATTATATCTTTCTCTAATAGCGCTCTTTCTATTTGTTAAAACCGCATCAAAATCTATTTCGTGCTTTTTGAGAAGTTAGAGAATAAACAGTATACAGACGCGCTGAGCGTCTTTGTTTTATGTTATGTTGGGATATGTATTTCTAATAAATAATTATTTAAATGGCTACACCAATCATTTCGCTGGACATAGACATTGATCAAACGAACGGTTTGTTATGAACCGTACAGGAAATGCTAATGAAACATACTGTGTTTGTCTTCAGTTGGATGTGGTTGCGTTCGCGAACCTCGCTCAAGTCCACTTCATCGACAAAGAAGTGCCGCACCCGCTGCGAGACGCCATGAGCGAGCTTTTCCCGAACCTGGTTGGGCTGGTGTCGCGCATCAAGGAGCGCGCTTTCAACGACTGGGATGACATCTGCTCCTCACTCGACCTCAACGCGCACCTGCCCAAGCCCGTCAAGGAGGCCAAGGAAGCCAAGGAAAGCAAGGAAGGCACCGGTCCCAATGAGAAGCAGCCGCTACCTGATGAACCCGAGAAGGGCAAGGTAAGGGCACCACTGACATCATAAAAACAAATATTCTATCGTACTAAGTCATTCAAAATATTAAGTTTAATGTAATCTCAATGTTGCAGGGCGACGAAAAAGAAAAAGAACTAGAAAAGGAAGCAGATGAGAAAGGCAAGGACAATGAGAAAGAGAAGTAAACGAAGACAAGCTGTACGGCGCTGAATTTCATTATACCGTGTAATAATAAATAACAAGTTGATATATACTCATAAGAGTCAGACTCGTCGTAGATTCTGTATATTATAAGCGTGTAAATCCATTTGTCTTTCCCGTTACTTTCTGTTTAGAGGTCGCGAATGCGTCTTTATTGTAATATTCTTGTGCTCTCCATTCTTAAATTATAAAGAGTTCACGTGATGTCGTGTCGTATATATACCATTTTGTCTTAGATTGAAATTTTGTTTAATTCAATATATGTATTTACGAAAGTAGTTTGTGTAATGTTCAATGCTAATGTGTTTGTAATATTTGATAATTCTGTCATTAAATGTTTGAATGATTCAAATCAATATGATAAGTATTGCAGTTTATAAGGTACTTGCAGAATTAGGCAAGCATTTTATGCAAAATGATTATAGAGTATGTAATTAATTCGAGATAGTCCACTTGTATCGCGTCAATGTATCGTCATGTATGGAACTGGAGTCTGCAGGTGGTTCGCCTGAAGCAATGTGACCACCAGGCGAATACTCGTCATTAGGGGTGGGGGCAGTATTGCGGCAAGTTGCTTCAACGTTTCTGTTACCTATCATTGCTGATTAAAGCTAATGGTCTGTTACCATCTATATAGTCCGTAACATTCTGACAGGGTCTATGAACAGGGCTATGAAGCTTTTTTAAATTATCGTTCTTATTACAAACTGAGACACACCCATTACTACCCTCTTTATATAAAGCGTCGTATATTTGAGAATACCATTTCACAAATATCATTTTTCATTAATATTTTGGTGCCAATGGCGCTCTATCTCTTTTTCTATTTTGTAAGTCTAGTATATTTGATACCAAAAATTGGCTGATTTAGATAAATTGGAAAGAATGATTTCTTAAAAACAGCTCTTCAACTCTAAAGTAAGAGCAAATGTGTATAATTAGACTGTTTTGAGATTCTTGTACTTTATTGGTTTATCTTTATACAAATAAAATTTACAATTTACAAATTTTTGATAATCGAAAAACCTGGAAGACTGTTTTTCATGTTATTAATAATTCATAGTCCGTAACATTTTGATATTGTATTAATTGTTAAGGTTTAGAAAAAAATGTACTCAAAATTTATAGTATTTATGAGATTTCATGCATTATAATTATTCAGTCGGTGACTTAGTACTTGCTTAACACACCATCTTTGACAGCCATCGAGAAATAGTGGAAACCTGACGCGGCATATTCCTACGATGGATACAAATATTACGATGTAACACAGTGGTACCCAGTAGTACGACTGCCCGTTCCTCGCGTTGCGTTTCTGCGTTTTCGACGACTACGTCACGTCTGTTTTATAATAATGCACATTTTCATTCAAATTAATTTGTATAATTTCTAACAAGCAATTAAGACTGCTCATTATTCATTCCTTACACGTTTGGTTGAAGCCAGCATTACGACTGAATAATTGAATGAAATTAATTTATTTTCAGAAATGTTTGTGCTCTAGGGTTGACCGGCGTTATTCACTGAAACAGGCTTAGATCTATATATTTAGGTATAAATCACTAAAGTACATTCCAGTTTCACACATCAATTTCACGATAGAGTTTAAAAGTTATGTATCGACCAGGTTGTTGGCAGTACGCGATGAAGTCGAACGGTTAATTTTAAAATTTGTAATAATTATAAGAGGGTTTTCGCGCCGTGGCTTCAGAGTAGACGACAATGTAAGTCGGTTTGTAGATAAGCACGGAACATAAAACATTACCCGTGCTTTTAGCTCCATTTTTACATCTCAATTTGATTAATGTTAGGGTTTAAAACTATAAGTATGGATAGGTTTTGAAATTACTACATGTTTATGTCAAATAAATGGTAATCATAGTAAATGTAATAGATATTTACGTAACCAAGATTACGTTAGTGTAAGAGGAGTTGTGGTAAGGACTAGGTGAATGCCCGCTCCGATCATATTATAAAAAAAAAACATTAAAAAGACAAAAAAAAAAAATTGGTTCCGAATTCGTTTATCGTATAAAATTTTGGTTTGAATTTTCCGGGGAATGGTTGACATTTTTGTCCCTCCCGACAACCGCTGACCATCACTGCCATTAGATACAGAGATAAGGAATTAAGAATAAGAAAATAAATAGTTTAGAGAATGATGTACACTAGTCGTCGCGTACGCATTAGCTGTAGGTTGAAACGCGGCGAACTAGCCTCTGAGTAGCTGCGTTGCCGCGTTCGTTCATATATTATGTAGTAGGTATGTATGATATGATATAATAGAGTTTATTTAATAATAAGGCTGAAGATTTGTCCGACCATCCTGTATGAAAGCCTGTTTCAGTGTGATGCGATATATTGACAGAGCTGGCTGCTTGTGAACTGTAGCGCGAACACGCGGTCGCTACGTAATTTTATGAGATTGTCTGCATACTCGTATATAGTGGTGGAACTTCTAAGGGTAATTTCAAAATGACTATGTTCACAAACATAGGATTTAGTTTACGACTAATATCTAAGCATCACAATAATATTAAATGTCATACTCCCATTGTAACGTGTTAAATTTTCGAGACGATAAAGAAAAATGAGAGCAGGTCGTGACCATCATCGGTTTATTTGCGATATAAAAGATAAAAGGAGTTTGGATTATTTCAGATAAATTATGGATTGACAAGTTTATAAAGAATGCTCACTTTACTGTCTTTTTTAGGATAGAATATAATACCTTATCGATATTATCACCATGACTATTCACACTCATTATAAAATTGTTTTAAGTTAGTACCTATTATACAAATTAATCATAATTACTCGATGTTATAAGTATTTCAAGTATGTATGTTTATACTATTTAGAAACGTAGGGAAACCTAAGAAAAAATAACATTGTAATATCTATAGTTACGTTTTTTCTGTAATGATTATTCATTCACTTAATATATCTAGTGATTGTGGTTTTCAATTAATGTGTCAATACTTAAACTTAAGTATAAAGTAGATAGTAATAATATAATGGTCATCCATAACGACGAAACAACTGAGCTTCGACACTACGGTCGACACTTACTTTAAGAATTTCAAGTGTAATATTCTGTCGCCATTAAAAATATACTATATCTACTAAATTAAATACTGCAAAGAGATTCGTTGTGACACTACTTCACATCGAGTCCCGGAGCAGGGGAATTTTCATTATTTCTTAATCCCTATTAATACAAAAACTTGCCGTTTGTCGCTGAATATCAGGATTTGTCGGTCACTGGTTCCAAAGGCCCAGCGCACACCGCTGGAGGCGCGGCGGAGCGCAATTGAAGACAACAATTTAATATAAACCTTAACTACCTAGACATATCTTGCTCCGAGAGAACCGTAGGAAAACCAGCACCTTTGTAAACAGGCCACCGTCATTCCATCCTCGCCGCCGAGGTCCGCTGAGACGTTTTCGCCAATGTCCACACCGTACCATGCTCAAGCCAGCCTAAGCCGCAGAGCCTGTAGTTTGAAGTTCATCCCTAATGATAATCCTCGTTTGATTCAGTCCTCGCGATGTCCTAAGCCGAGATCCGTACACCACGGTGGAATGGCCCCGGGCTTAGCATGTAGTTGCTTAGTTTTAAGTTGTACATTCTGGCAGGAAGCTTTAATTTATTTCGGTCGCCACGTGAGCGTAGTTCAAGCGTAAAAGTGTGGAATGTCTTAATTTCAGTTTAGCAGATATTTAGTGTATGACGTCCTGTAAATGTGTATGGTAAGAGCAAATTTGTGTATCCAGCCAATCAGCAGATATTCAACAAAAACTGTTTCCGCCAGGACTACGTATTTCCAGCGGCCCTTTTTTTTTTCTATGGACATACAAGAAAACAAATACATACAATAATTAGTGTGTAACGAGAGGTAAATGTGTATGTATAAATGAAATTTGTGTGTCTTATAATTACGAAGATAATCAAGTTTCAGCTGCGGTGACGTTTGCCAATTTGATGGAAATCATATAAAATGGTTTAGTAGAAAGTTATATTTTTTTACGCACGTACTTTGGATTTATGTGTAATGTGTGTAAAAACAGAATTTGAAAAAAACATACCGTTCAGAAGATATAAAAGTAAACGTAAAATAAGGTTATTAGGTCAAAGCTCTTAAAATAGGAACTCTAGAGTCTAACTTTTTGCATGTATCTATAACTTGTAAGGCTCTACAATGTCCTGCAAAGTTTCATGTATGTGCGCTAAGTAATTACTGAGCAATGACATTATTTACTATGACTAGACCACTGTATTTTATGACATCCGATTATAGGACTTTTTACTGGAAAAGTAAAATAAAACATATTTCAATCATTAGTGTATTAATGCAACTACTCGTATATGAAATTCAGCTCATTACACTCAATAATTAAAGAGATAAAAATAAAAATACCACAACAACTACAGAAGATGGAAAATCATATAAAAATGATTTTCTACAAATAAAAAAAGTAAAAAAAAAAAAATTATAAGACACAAATTTCATTTATACATACACATTTACCTCTCGTTACACACTAATCATTATATGTATTTGTTTTCTTGTATGTCCATAGAAAAAAAAAAGTGCCGCTGGGAATACGTAGTCCTGGCGGAAACAGTTTTTATTGAATATCTGCTGAATAGCTGGATACACAAATTTGCATTTACCATACACATTTACAGGACGTCATACACTAAATATCTGCTAAACTGAAATTAAGACATTCCACACTTTTCCGCTTGAAATACGCTCACATGGCCACAATCAGGAATTTTAATTTTGACGACGCAAAAAAAAATTCGAAATTTGGCACCAAATATCGGAATTTGTCGGTTACTGGTTCTACATAGCTATGCCCTTGGTTTTGAGACATACATGCCGGGGAGAGATTATCTACAGGGGCCTTACCATAACGTGCTAAAATGTCAGGCATGCGAGTGGGAAAGAGGGAAGGAGCTATACAGATAAACATTAAAACAACATTATTTTTATAATTTTGCGAAACCCGAAACACTTGTCTAGTATTTTATGTTACATACTAGACATGTGTTGTGACAAATTTTCATTACAGTTATGAAAATTGTAAGCTTAATAGTTATAAGTTTTCCGCTCCTGGTTGACCACACAAAAACTTGGTCACCAGGTAATCCGGGCGACTGAAGGGTTGTTTTGCTCCCGCACTCAGCTATGCGCTGGGCACCTAATTACCCGCTATGATTTCTGTTTTAGGTACTTTGACTTGTCGGTGCTATCCAACGGTAACTTTTTAAATAGTTTTTGGGCCAAAATCTAAGGTGATGATTTTTGAGTTTCTTTCATGAAAGTCCATTTTCAGCCAATTGTGCGGTGGTCCCCGTAGCGGTAACAGGATTATTACCAGCGCAGTTTCGCTAGTTCAACTTTAACAGTGTGCATGTAGTCGTGTCGATGGAGGACTTTAATGATAATATTTTCAATTGGAAATTCATGCAGTATCTACCTTTTATATATTTTGCATTTCTCACTTCTAAAAAATATCAAGTTTTGATTCACATAGGTGGGTCTGTGCCTAAGTTACCTGACCCGCCCCTTTAATAGTTTTTCAAAGGAGGTGGTAACCCACCTCGATTCGATCATCTCGATTCATCTCGATTCGCCAATCTCCAATAAAAAAAAACTCAAGCCAGCCAATAAAGGCAAAAGAGAGGTTCCCGGGAGCTCTGATCCTCGTCAGTGTTCAATACGGCTGGCTAATAATGGCAAGCCGGAGATGAAGAACAAGAATTCTCCCGGGAGATCGGGTTCGTGGGGTCGTTAATGCTCAACAGTTCACCACAAAATTGGCCTGCGGATAGATTTTATTTATTTATTTATTTATTTATATCGGCACACCAACGACTCCTTCACTGGTTTAACATTATAAAAATACACTTGGCAATTTAAAAATATTGTAGTGAATTTGTCACTTATAGGCGTGCACAGCACTTGTACAGTAATTTATATATAAAACAAATTTGTGATCATATAAAAATAATAAAATAAAATTACATTAAAACTAATTGATAAATTACACTAAAATAAATTAAAATAAGTTAAATCGAATTTAGGATTACAATGGAATAATAATATATAAAATTAAAAATTACAATGATATGACAACACAAAAAAAAATATATCAATATGAAAATACAAATTCAAAAAACAAATAATATTAATTGCATTGATATGTCAGCTTAAGAAATAGATATAAATTGAGATCAATTACTTAACAAAGACGATTAAATTCAGTTACATTTTAATAAACTACAATAATTAAAAAAATTACAATAATAATAATTAAAAAAAAATTACAATATTAAAAAAAAATTAAATCAAATTAAAAAAAAAAAAAAGAACGATAACAATAGATATGAATCAAGGGCTATTGTTACTGGCTTGGATAAAACGTTTAAATTCAATCAGACTGTTCGAAAATATGTCTACGTTGTTAGTACGTGTACACAGCTTATTGTAAATATACAGAAAACGATATAAAGGAGCGGAACGACCAAGATTTGTTCTATTTTTGGGCATTTCAAATGATTCCGTTTTAAAATTGGATCTGTAATAGGTACGACGGGGCACGATAAGACTAATTTCTGAAAGTAACTCCGGTATGTTCGCCAAGTTATGAACAATCTTATAAAGCAAGACCAAATCTGAGTAGCTTCTCCGTTGCTCCAGGGAGTACATTTTAAAATGACTGAGCCTTTGAGAATATCCAGCCTCACGATCGCAGGTCTGTGATCTGAAGCGAAGGTATCTCGTAAACTTTTTTTGAATGCTCTCTATTCTGTCAATGTGGACACGATATGTTGGATTCCATACGGGAGACGCATATTCCAGTATACTCCTCACCAGAGAATTGTAGAGAACCTTAAGGGTACTGGTTGACTGAAAGTCTTTACAAGTTCTTCTGACAAATCCGGACATTTTATTTGCTTTGGCTATGATGGTATCAAAGTGATTTACAAAAGTTAGCTGGCTGTCGAGTTGGACACCCAAATCACGAATAGTATCAACTCTCTGAAGAGTTATGCCGTTTAAGTGGTATGCTGAGGGCTGAATCAACTTGTTCCGCGTAAAAGTTATATGAAAACACTTATTGGCATTGAGAGTCATCATGTTATTATGACACCACTCATTGATTGCGTCCAAGTCTTTCTGAAGCAAAACGATATCAGTACTTGATGCAATCTCCTTATAAATCTTGAGATCATCCGCAAACATGAAGCATTTTGAGTTTTTTATTGATTGGATGATATCGTTCACAAAAACCAGGAACAGAATAGGACCTAAATGAGAACCCTGTGGTACACCAGAGGTTGAATGATAAAGCGGCGATTGATACCCTTTTATAACCACTCTTTGCTGTCGTTCCGATAGGTATGATTTAAACCAGCGTAGAAATAGACCGTGTACACCAAAGTTCTCCAGTTTTTGTAGTAAAAGCACATGGTTCACTTTGTCGAACGCACTGCTGAAGTCAGTGTAGATTGAGTCCACTTGCACACCGGAGTCCACAGATCTGCTTATATCATTAACGTAATGAACTAAGTTGGTGGTAGTGGATTTATTGTTACAGAAACCGTGTTGCTGTGTAGCCAATTGAGTTTTAATGAGTGAAGTTAATATGGGACAAACCAATGATTCGAACAGTTTCGAGAAAATTGAGAGGAGCGATACGGGTCGATAGTTTTTAACATCATTATTATAGCCTCACCTTTTTTATATATCGGTACTACGTGAGCAATTTTCCACTGCGTGGGGAACTTGGAAGACATAAGGGACCGGTTAAAAATTAGTTTGAGCGGTAAAGATAAATATCTGGCACATTGCTTTATGAAATGCGGTGGTAGTCCGTCAGGCCCTGGACCTTTGCAAGAGTTCAGTTTTTTTAATTCTTTAAGTACATCTCGCTCTGTGAAATAGTAGCTTCCCAAAGAAAGCTGAGGGTAGTTTTTAAATTCTCTTTGAGGAGCGAGAGGTGCAACCGTAGATTCAAAAGTGGAAGAAAAGTGTGAAGCAAAAAGTTTAGTCACTTCTTCTTCAGAAGTTGCCACGTTTTGGTTCCAATGCATCTCAGATGGAATGTCATTAGACTTTGCTTTTTTGGCCTTTACAAATGACCAAAATGCCTTCGGATTAAGTTTGATGTTCATTTCAGTTTGATTGACGTATGTGCTGTAGCATTTTTTAATCATTTCCTTAGAACGTTCCTCCAATATACGGTATTCATATTTGTCCCTCGGATTTTTATATTTTTTGAAACGAAGTCTTAATTTCTCCTTTTCGTTGAGGAGTCTAATCAAATATTTGGAAAACCAGATAGGAAATTTATTATTTCTTTTGGTGTATCTAGGAACACATTCATCCACTATTCTATTCAAATGTGTGTACAAAGTATCTACCATTAAATCCACATCCGCCAGATCCGAAAACAATTGCAACCAGTCGATGCTCCTCAACCTCTCATTTACGAGTTCATAGTTTGCCTTCCAGAAGTTATATTTGAGAGGACTCTTACCCTTTAATATTGCGGGTGAATTATTTCTAAAGGTGATGTCAAGAGGAGGATGATGAACATCCACTAGCGACATCGGGTTCTTACATTCACTGACGGATCCACCGTGGAAGTTGCACAAAATAAGGTCCAGAGTTCTATTGTAACAGTTTCTAACAGTGTTGATTTGATTAATGCTATTTGACGACATGAAATCTATCAGTGAGTAGCCTAACCTGTTGGAATAGTTCTTAGCAGTTGTGCACGGCGAACCGGAGAGAGTATTGTCCATGCACCAGTCGATGAAACTGAGATTGAAATCCCCAGCAATAATAACGTCGTCTCCTGCAGATTCAATCGCTGCACCCACGTTGTCCAAAAATACGTTAAGTGAAGCATGATGCACAGGTGGTGGCAGATAGACCGTACAGATGTATATGTTACCTTTCCTGCTGTTGGTTTTGATCTTGACCCACAGATCCTCGGCATCTGATTCCCACCTTCTTATGCGTGTTGAATCTATAGCCCTCGATACGGCGATCAATACACCTCCGCCTTTTTTGTTGCCAAGAGGAGTAAAGGCTCTATCTCTACGGTAAATGATGTATCGGGGGTCCAGTAGTTCGCCATCATTTACGCTGTCATCAAGCCACGTCTCTGTTCCTATAATCACATCGTAGCTATTAAGGTGTGCAGCTAGCCTGAGATTATGCAACTTGGTCTTAAGACCTCTGAAATTCTGGTAGTATATGTTGAATTTAAGCAGCTAGATCACGGTCTTAGGCGTCTATAATCTCTTCAGAGTAAAGAGATAGATTCCAGGCTTTTTATGTGTTTTGCCTGTTGACCATCCTCCTTCCTTATTAAGATTTTACCGTCTCGAACCCAAACGTATTTGTATCCCTTTTCTCTTGCAACTTTTCTGGCAGCCGCATGAATTTTTTTGTTTAGGGGTGACAGGTGCTCCGATATGAAGACAGGTTTTACTGCGTTGCCGTATCCAAGGTGCTGCGAGTTAAGTTTTTTATCAGGGTGTGCTTTGTTAAATTTCATCACTGAGGTTAGGATGGTATCCCTTAACAGCATGCTGCGCAGCTTGACAACGACAGCTCTGGGGTTATTGCTTTCAGGGTCTAGCTTTCTTACTCGTACAGCAGACAGGATGTCGTCTTCTTTGATTGAACAAGAGACTACCTTCCCAATTTGCTGAACAGTCATTATCAGATTTTCTGCTTTGTGTTCCGGTATACCGTTTATTTCTAAATTTTGTTGGCGTGCATGCTGTTCAATCAAATTTACTCTTGATGAAAGTTCCGAAACTGCGCTCCTAAGAGAATCGTTCTCTTTATGAAGGTTTCTGTTGCTGTTCTTACAGGTCTCGAGTTCAGTCTTCATCCGATCGAACTCCTCACTCATAAAGTCGACTGACTGCTTGAGTTCACGAAATAACGTTTTTATGTCACCCAGTTCATTGGTGAAACTTGCTTTGATGTTGGCTGATATCTCCGATGACAAGACACTACGTATTTCTCGACGAATACAGTCGATCAATTCACTTTTAGAACATTGGAATTCCGAATCGGGCGAGTTTGTTATCTGAGTGTATGGGCGTTTCCTAACACATATATTTGATGACTCAGGTGTGCTACCTGCAAATAATTTAGGTTCCGAGTGCGCCTGAGTTATATTACTCCCACTGGATTCTTTAGGCGGGGGGGGGGGGGGGGGGGGCGTTATTATTATTATTCCCTTTATTAATTTTCTGTACATATTTTTTACAATATTTAAATATTATTATTTTTATTATGTGACTGAATAACTCAGAAACCTAAGATTTCTCCTGGGAGATCGGTACTCGGTGGGAGATCGGGCTACCCACTGCAAGCCTGCAGTGGGTAGCACGCTGTCCGATCGTCCAGTAACCAACCGGACCGAGCCCAAGTCGTCGACGGCGCGTTCTGTTCCCGCTCGCCTCAAGGAGCTGTCAGCAAACCGTAGAAGCCCAGCCTGCTAGCTGCAGGCAGGCAGGGTCGAAGCCTGCTGGGGTCAAGGGCCGTTTTTTGAGAGGAAGGCTCAGCCCCGGCATGATAGGCAACGAAGGAACGGGGTAGGTTTTTAGTCAGTAAGAGTCTGACACTACTTCTCGCTCCGCCCAAGGTTGGGATTTGTCATTGGATGATTTTACCTACCATAAAAAAAACCCTAATGAGTTGTATAATCAATCGCATTTAGTAACGTATTCAAGTGTTATTCAGATATACATATTAGGTATGTGTCGCCCGATCACTATTCCTCAAATAAAACATTAATAACTAGAAAGGCATGACTTTTTATTCAGAGATGTACCTACTGTAAAATAGCTACATGGAGAACTTGTAACCGGCTTAAAATGCATCGCAATTACAACTTTTTTGTGTAAGCTATTAAATTATGTGTATAAAATACTCATAGATTAATATTAGCTTTTTTATTCTACGTCACTTTTAAAAGTCTACATATTTTGTCATATTTACTATACCTAATTAAACTAGATTATCTAAGCGGCGCTTGAAAAATATTGTGATAATTTCTGTATTAGATATTCACGAAACTACTTGCGCAGTAAGATTTAACTTGTAGCATGGTTATAAATTATAATTATAATACATAAAAATAATTTACTCATCGATTATCTTTATTTTTTGCAACTAAAATATGAAATTAATGTCAGAACAAGTAGGTACCTACATAACACTGTAAGATTAAACGCTACTTTTTTCTTCTCTACAACTTAACTTTTAATAATATTTGAAAAGTATTAGGTACGCAAATGAACTTAATCCTGAATATTTTTTTTTTAAATAACATATTGTTATTAAAAAAAAATGCATTTGTATGGGTTCAAATATATATATGAGATCAATGATTTGTATGAATAAATACATACCTAATAACAGCTGTGTAAAAGAGGTGTCAGCTATATTTTCCAGATGTTTCTAAGCTAAGTGAGCCATTATAATGGTACTGTTATATATTAAATAACATTGATAGGAATATAATAATAAACAGCTGACGCTGCAACACATGCATCCCACGTTTTTCCATTGACTCAGCATATTGCAATAACTTAGAAATATAATTATTATTGTCAGTGTGGATTTGAACATCGTCGCGGACAATAGGCTTTCTTTGTAAAACTTTTATTCATTAAAGCTTTTCTTCCAGTTTTATTAAAGTATTTTTTTTAAAAAGCCTATTTTGACCCACCCCGTAACAGTGGTGTCAGAAGTGGGATACCGGTATCGATTGTGCTGGTATTCCATTACGTGTTACGCGAGTGATAGTTTGAACTCTGTGTCAACTGCAAAATCTGTGTCTACAAAATCAGTGTCTCAAACTCTGTGTCTACAAAATCTGTGTCTCAAACTCTGTGTCTACAAACTCTCTTGTGTGAAGTGATTATATCGACACCGCGAAATCCCTGAACTCTGGTTGTCCCTGACCGCTGTGCCGTAACAGTACCCAGACCTTACGTCGCTTTTATAAAGAGCTAAGCATTTAAAAGTGTGCCCAAATTGCTTGAATAACATTTGAATAGACGTTCTCTCAGATATTGTACAGAAAATATTATAGATTTATGGATCGCTTTTACTCAAATTTTATTCAGTAAGACTGTGTTAGGTACTTGGGTATACCTAACCAATACCCAAGTACTACACAAATAGGTACTATTTAAATAGATATATGTGAAATATTATTAAATTCAATGCATTAATATTAATTAGGTAATGGATGGTATTATTCATTACCATTATTTACTCGTTACTAATAATGTTTTAATGATTTATTAATTTTACACAAAGTATTCATGATTGACTTAGGATTACAGTTTATTTAGCTTAGTACAAAGATAAATTATTTAGGTATCATAGAATAATTATTTAGACTGGCCTCAGCTAATGACTATTTATAATAATTCTATTATAAACTAGCATCTTAGTTCGCCATCTATCTAAAAAATTTTTTTACAAAAAAAAGTACGAGTACAACCGACTTCAAAGTAAAAAAAAAAAACAAAAATGTGCAAAATAACTTTAAATTCGGAAGTCGGTGTTGCTATAATAGTTTGGTCTCTTCGTTATTTGACTTATGTTTTTTTTTTTTGTATAAAGTTTTTTGTGTCACACTTTTTAGTTGTAGTACCTACCCCTCAGCTAAACTTAGATACCTTCAGCCATTCGGTTCCATCATTAAATCATCATGACAATTCTAATAATACCAAACACGGCTGGGATACACTGATTTATTACAGAATTCCGGTTCTTACATACCTTCCGGCTTCATCATCAGGGCAGTTCTATGTACCTCCCCTTCTTCCTTCAGTCAGTCACCGACTGCATGTTTAAACAAAGCAATTTACTTGTTACGACAGTTATGCTATGATTTTTTGAAGAGGTCTGTTCTATATCTTCGAAGTTCATCATCAAATCAAAACGATATTTTTAAGGGACCAATTCGGAAGTAAAATCTTTCAATTAAAAAAAAAAAAATAGAAATTGGTCCACAATTGACCGAGATATCAGTGAACATACATTAAAAAAACATACAGCCGAACATAGAATTCCTTTTCGAAGTCGGTTAAAAACGGTTGAGCTCATATAAAAATGTTTGGGACATGAACTGTCGCAAAAGCTAATGCAAACTTTTGGAATTAGGTACTTTTTTCTGTTCGCCAGAAATGAAACCTACGTTATAATATTTTAGAGGACGATACGAGAAATCAGTAGCACAAAAAGCCAGCGTCCTTATACGAAAGACCCGTATAGTAGCACTGCTAGTGTAATACGTAACATTTTGAGGTTTCTATTGATAACATAGATTAATAGTTTCCAGTATATTACTTTGGTACATCTCATTTTGAGTTTGACCTTTTAATTTTTATTGTTTATTTTACTGGAATGTAATAGTAAAATATAAGAGAGTGGACCTGTGGACATAACATTTTTATTATAAGTCATGTGTTTTGTTTTGTTAACTAACATTAGCTCTTAAGTATTTTTGTGTTACTAACAATTTATATGGAGAAATCTGAAAATAAATTATTATTATAACAAAAATTAAGTACCTGATACATAGTGCTGTCATCTACCGATAAAACGGGTATGGCCCACTCAGGATATCTTCCACATGGTGCCAAGTATTCAGTAGCGCCATCTAGTTTATATTGCGAACATTTCAAGAGTGCAACTTGGACACCATACCACCCTAAACAGACAGACGTCCCAACGAACTTGAATTAATCAAGAGGGCGCTGCATGAACTTATTAGGGTGGGTCGAAATTTTTTTTTTTCTCAAATCCATTTGTAATAGTGAAAATATGTTGTCTTATAAGGTCAATTAAATACCTGTAAAATATTATTCATTTATTTTTAGTGTAATAGCCCGCGCATCGATCCCCAAGTTTAATAAAAACGTTAAAATAGTGGTGTTAAACAACGACGTCTTAAACCACTTATAAAATAATATTTTGTAAACTGAACGCATATTATTGTGTTGCTATTAAGTGACAGAGAGTTATTAAGTCCGTTATTGTTTATAAAAGTTTTGTTTTTATAACTTTGAGAGGGTAGTCGAAAGTGGCCGCGGGCGTATCGCGTTCATTTGTTTCAGTTTGCTTTTAGTGCGACAAAAATATTATAAGAGTACGGTTGTTCACGCGTTTAACATTCATTACACTATTTTCTCTTACTTAACTAATAATGGAAATAAATATTATGGAAACTAGATGAAAAAGTTATCAGTGCCCTATATTCGGGAGTGTAGAAGATATTAAGGACAATCTATTGCCGACCTATGAAGACGTCATGAAATGTTATGAGTGGAATAGATTACAACTTAAAATTAGAAGAAACACTATCAAAGAACCATCCTTTTTAGATATTGCTGAGCTTGTATCTCAAAAAGTAGAAGAAGTATGGAGAAAATCATCCCTTCCTACAGTATCACACACAAGAGTAATTCAGCAATTAAAGGCTTACCATCTGAAGTGCAAGAACCTCATCAAATCTCTGATTGCGACTATATATTTCTACATCAAATCCATCAAATAAATTAAAAATATTAGCTGAATATTGTGTTAAAGTATACGCTCCAATTTGGTTTGAAATAAAAAGAAACTCAACGTGCAAGGATGGGCCTAAAAATTTTTGGAAATTAATTGAAAGTTCTCGATACCTGCCAGCAGAGTTCAAACTGATAATAGATCCCGTAATTCAGCGCAATGCGTATTTTGCTCATCCTGAAAATTTGCTATTGGCGATGTTATCTGATGAAAACAAAACAGTAAGAGAACTCGCTGCCAGGAGGATCCTTAAAGCACGAGATTCACCCCATACAGGAAAGCTCCCTCGTATGTTTGAGGTGCCGCAAATTAATTTTGATGCCGATAGTTATATTGACCTCATAGATTGGCAACAAAACTTTTTCGATCCGCCATTTCTTCGACACATCGCTAATCAAGAAATAAACGACGTTATTGAGTCTCAGGGCGCCGATAAATTAATTTTTTTAAAGCTACCATGTCATACACAGGCAGTCGAACGTTCTGTGAAAGTAGTGACAGAAGCATCTATGTCTTTATGCGATAAAAAATCAAGAGAAGGTTTAATACTAGCCAAACTTGCATCCAGAAAACTAATGCCGCGATTTGAGAGTAAACGAGATTTTGTGGTCAAAACATTATAATTTAATTATTTTTTTACAGTTAATTAAGGTTTTCCGTTACTATTTTTTTTAACTTTTTTGATTGCTCATGCATTTTATGTATTATTTCTTTATTTTCTATGAATATATAATTGATCTTTAATAAAATATATATTTTTAACCAAACATTGTTTTTTCAAAAATTCCCGAAACTTTGATTCCCATGCGCGGGCTAAAGATATGACTTAATTTAACTTTTTATAGCCAATTATTATTTGTTTAGTCTTAAGACAGCATAATATCACTATTAGAAAATGATCAAATAACTTTTATTTTTTCCCATACATCGGTGACCCACCCTAGTATGTACGTATAAATGGGATGTCCATCATGTGCGCCATGGATATGGCACAAGCACAACGCCGTTCGTCTAATGGTTGGATTTGACGGAATTAAATTGTGCAAGATTTGCCGATGATCTTAGAACGCTCGGCTAGAATCGACTCTAGTGCAAAAAAAATAATTAAATTTTTCCTTTTCGTATAAAATAGCCGCACCAATATTTAAGACACTGGATAACTAAGGCCTCTATAACGTTCCAACCTGCACATTTAATGATTAAGTATACAAGGGTATTAAGGTACAAATATAATTTACGAAAACAAACTTTGTTTTTTTTTTTCTTAAAAAGGCCTTAAATTAAAGTCCAAAACGTTTAAACAGACCGAGTATACACAGTTAAAACAAATTAATGTTATTTTACGCAGATGTAGAAACGGCTCAATCGTTTCAAGTTGGGACAAATTAGTACTTAGCCGAGGACGTCTTTAGCAACAACACTTAAGGGTGATATTAAAATCGCAACAGTTTGCTGAGAGCCGGGACATTGCTGGGGGCGGGAGAGGGGGGTTGTCGTGGGATCGAGCCGCGAGGTGAGCGCGTCTTATCGCAAGTGTTCCTCTGCGGAAACGCCGCGACCACTCGCTGTGGACAAACTGTGGAGTGGCTGTATGTGTTGCGCTGAATTTTAGTTACATGTTGGTACTTAACACTTTTAAATGTTCTAGTTCTGAACTGTATGTATGTTTGGATCTTGTCTTATAAAGCTGGGTGTCTAATAGGTTTTAAATATATATTTTACCAGCGGCTTCGAAAGTATTTAATTATGAGGGAACATCATAGCTTTTTTCAGGATGGTCCTGTTTTGGATCGCTTGGAGCACACGACGGAGAAAATTGTGGTTCTTTGTCCCGCTAGGGCGGAGTACTGCCGTATCCTCGTGAAACCATCGGTGGAAGTGACTATCCCTAGGTCGGCGATACCGAAACCAAGGGCGTCACCAAGGGGGGCAGAGAGGCTTGCTTTACAGTTTCAGACCCTAGTTTAGGCACCAGTCTCCCACAATATATTATCCATCCTATATTGTGAGAAAAAAATCTTTTATTATTATTAAAAAAAACTTTTTTATTTTTCTCTATACTTCCAATAGCCCCTTGATCATCGGCTGGCGATGTCCTTGACCGACACGTTGTGTTCAACGCGTGCTTCTATAAGGTGTCAGCATAATTCACCCTTTGGATTCTCTCTGGATTGGTCCTTTGGGGCCGATGCCAGCCAGGGCTGCAAGATTGTTTGTAAGAATCACCGAGGCTTCGAAAGACCAACGGGTACTGAAGGAACGGAGGTGGGTTTTACTCAGTAAAAGTCTGACGCGTCCTCTGTTCCACCCAGGACGGTAGAAGTTATTTAATGACCTCAAAGAAAGTTATTTATTAATATTTATTTATTTATTAGCCTGTTCCACTCCTGGTAAAAAAAGAAAGTTGTATCGTAATATTAAGTACAAGCTTCTGGAAGCAACTATCTACAAGGTTATTGTCGGTTGTTGTAGTAGGTCTCTCTATAGAAACTATAGACCCCCATTTCATACCTTTAGGGGGGGAATTTTTGAAAATCTCTTCTTGCTCGCCTACGTCATAAAAGGAAATCTCGTGCAAAATTTCACTCTTTGTGCCAGTACTTTCGGCTGTGCGTTAATATGACAGTCAACAAGTTTCTTCTTTTTATATATATAAACTAGCTTTTGCCAGCGGCTTCAATCCCGCTCTACCCTACTCTACTCTACCCTACTCTACCCTACACTACCCTATTCTACCCTACTCTACCCTTCTCTAACCTACTTTACCTACGACTTTTTTTTATTTAACGAGATAAAAAATTATCTTATGTCTATCTCCTGATTCTAAGCTACCTTCCCACCAATTTTCAGCCAAATCAGTCGTTCTTGGGTTATAATTATAGTGTAACTAACACGGCTTTCTTTTATACACCGTTAAATTTTGATCGTTTAAATCCCGTGGAGGGTCAATCCGGTACATGAAACACTATCGAATTGTAAAGATAAAATAAAAAAATAATGTCTTTTTTTCTAAAACTCGAATTAATATACGCATCTACGAAATTAATTTCTTTATATAAACGAGTCAATAACTTTGTAGGTAGTAGTTGGTCATTGCGTACTAACTAACTACAGGTCATTGAACTCGCCCAGCTGATTACTATTTAATAACAGCATTGCTACTTTAGTACTTATCAACAGTTTTTAGAATATAATATCGACTCCACGCATTGCCCTGTCTAGGATACTCACTTTTTAACAGCGTTAATAACGGTGGAATTAAAGCGCGAGAGGCCGCCGAGGACGATTTAATTAAACCTTAACGAAGATCCCTCACTAGCGCCCCCCACACCCACCCCCTTGTACCACCTATACCTGCCCGCTGTTTTATTTAATTTTTGAATCTGTTTTCACTTATCTCATAACGACTTTTGTAAGCTTTTGTAATATCAACACAAACATTGTTTGATTTCTGTTATTCTGACGTTTAAATGAATAACTTTTTGGTTGATTTAGCAACAGTTACTTGGCAGTTGTCAGTTTTGATAATCAAATACCAAAAACGATTTCTCAGTTACACTGACCGTCCAAAATGTAAAGTCAATTAGGCACGAGCTATGTTCAGGCGAGTGCAGACGTGCCGGCCGGTGTCGCCTGTCGGCTGTCGCAGATAGCCGCGCCGTGATCCCACGTGATTTACGGCCTCCGCCGCGCCGCCGCCCGCTAATGTGCACGCAGCCTTACCGCAACCAAGATGTTGCACCCTTTTCATAAGGACTTTAGATACCGCAGCCACGAATTAATATACAAAAGTGGCTTTGTCAGGGATTCGAGTTTAGTCACTTAAAATAATCTACAATTTTCTTCTTGCTTTCGTTGCTCATTTCTATGTGTTCAAATTAGTATTTTGGGAAAAATTATTCTAGGTACTGCGTATTTGGGAAACTGCAATTATTACCTGTTTAAAGTAACGGTTCAATTCGATTGTTAAGATAATCACACTGAAAGATTCGTGTATGAAAGTGAGGTATCATTTTATTACTTACTTACTAAGAAGATTTATTAGAAGTCGGTTGAAAAACGAAACATTCGGAATATATTTTAAAAACAAACAGAGCGCGTCTAAAAAAAATTATTAACGTTTTCATTAAGGTGAGACTGTTCATTTGCAAAATGATAAATATGGCATAAATTATTTCATTTAATATTCAATTCGGTTCTTTCGTCGTGGCTTCAAACATTACGGGGAACGAGAAGCTACTTAGTCGCCGACACCCTTTTTTTCTGATACTGTTTGCTGACGGCTCTTAATTTTGAGTTTAAATATGGGGGAGAGATACGTTCAAAAGAACTCTCGACAAATCCTAGGCTAAGCGCATGACTTCACCTGCGCTCTCTGCTGAACGTATGGGTCGCTATGATTCACAGTCTGTCGTTATTCAAATAAATGTTACATTACTGCTTGTTTATTAGGACTGTCGTTGTTTCTATTTGTAAACTAATAATTATAATAGTTCATAAGTGCTAAGAATAGTGTGCTAGTTTTTGATGCACAAAAAAGACTGATAACAAGTAGTTGTAACCGTATTAGGGACATTGTATTACCTAGTTATAGGATTGTAGGAATGTGGATATTATTTATACATCTGCATCTGATTGGACTAGACTGAGTCGACAAAAAATATGGGTAGTTGGGAAAGGGCTGGTGATGATGATTATTTTGAATAGAGGTAACAAGCTATACTTGTCCCGTTTTCATGCGACATCATAATAAAGCAAAGCGTCGTTCTGAAGCTTCTCGATATTAAAGCTTGACTCAAAATCCTTAAGTCTTTCGCGTCAAAGAAGGATAGTTTCAGAAATTTATGAGCTGTTATATTATAATTTAGTGTCGCGAACCAGCAGTAAAATCGGGCTTAAAAGATCAGGGCGGGGACGGCGAGCGGCGCCGCGGGGCACCTCACTCTCTACACGCACTTAGCGACCGATACACAACTAATATAGATAGATATACGAGTATATCTACCAAGCCAGCGTTGAGCTAACATAAAACAAATGTGATTTTAATTTTTAAAATAAGTCGTGAAATGATTCGATTTTTCTAAGATTTTCGTTTCAGTAGGAGTTATAACTTTGTATTACAGTGTGTTACATTCTTTTAATCAAAAGATAAGTTTCCAAATATGCAAAATGGGATTAAAAGAAAAGCTTAACCCTTAACCGCAGCTCGCGCCCTCCCTCGACCAAGTTTCGGCGCCGGCCATGTTTCCGTCGGCCGCTGAGTCGCTGCGCATTTTATGAAATTTAAAAGTTTTCTTCTCGTCGCCAGGGAAAAAATGTGATTAAATATGTTTTGTTCAAGAGCAAGACATTAAAGCGATGTTAAGGGTGTGATAATGAGGGCGTTGATAAGCGTTTATTAGTCGGGCGGGCCGTGCCGGCGATCTCAATAATAGCGGCGCCCGTAACGCTATCAGGGGGGAATTAAATCATTTTAACGTAGTTTGCGAGGAGACTTCTTAAGAAAAACTCCATGATACGACGCTTATTTGGCCTTTAAATTGCGCTCTTTGTTGATTGTCGCGACCAGCTTCGGGGAGTTTGCGTTGTTTTTAAAAGTAATTATCTATGTTTTTAGGGTCTTGATGAGAGGTAGAAATTGCTTGGTTACGTTTAATTTTAGATTATAGCTCTACATTTTAAGATTTTTGAATCCAGGAAGAGTACGGTTTTGGATAAATATATATACATAAATTAAAAAAATAAAGCTCTTAAGACTAATTAACAGTAAGTACATTGCAAGGTTAGTTAAGAGTTTTTTAAAATCTGTGAAATTTGATTTTTAAATAACAAAAAAAAATATTTTTATAAGTTTTGGATATAGAAAAGCTTTTTCAGAAAATAGCTTATTGGAAAATAAAATTATATATTTATTAATAAAATATTTTAAAGAAATACATATAAAATACTTAAAAAAACTTAAATATGAACTAAACTATGTATAAATGCTTTTATACTAAACCTAACTATGTATATATAAGAGGAGTTTTTCGAAGTTATATTTTAGATTACTTTTTTACCCACTTCTTTAGGGCTTTTATTTTTATTTAGTGAATGTTATGATGGTAATTTTATTTTTAATATGTGAAATACTAGCTTATTATATCTAAATAAATAAAAATCAGTACCACGAACTTTAAAAAAATAAAAATAAAACAGAATCATTTTAATATTTTTTTAACATTATGTCGTTGATTATCGCTCATAATATAACATTAACCGCAACTGTGCCTAATACTTGAATAATTTTCTAACGTTCTGATTTAGATGAGATTAGTTGACATTTGGACTACAATAGCGTTAGCGTACGCGCTGGGGTGCCAAGTGGTTGGCGGGCTCAGCGGGCTCAGGTGCGATGCGGCTTACGGCACCGAACCGCACTATTGATGACCCTTTCCACGCTCCACGACGTGATTTACAAGCTGACTACACACACATACGAACTATTCACTTACATATGTATGTATGTATTCTGAAAAAGTATCAGGTGAGCGAAAGGCTGCCCCGTAAATAATTTGCTGAATTTTTGTACAATGCAAGTTATTATTATTTCGGATAACTTCGGTATAACATTTATTTCTCAAATAAAGAACATGTTTCGGTTCACTTATATATTTAATAAATGTATAAAAATTACATAATACATAAATATAAGTACAAACAGTCTCTGTGATCAAAATAATTATACAAAACCACAGAATAATTCGGATATTTAATAGGTGACATTCAATTTCGTTTTAAACGTCGAAGCCCTAGGGCTTTTTTATATGTATGCCAGCTGTTAGGTATTTCATTATATAGTTTTGCACCTTCATTTGTTTGTTTATCCTCACATCGGAAAGCCTTGCAGCAATTTCACCAATGGAGCGCAATTAGTTCAGGACCTGATACTTTCTAATATTCATGTCCGCGGTGGAGTGGACGTCATCAAAGCAGCGACGCGACGATGGGTCTCTCTTACGCAGCATCTCCTTCAGGATTCCACACATTTTGAAATTTTAAAGCTCTTTCGATGAGTTATTCAATAGATTCTCATATAGTAGATATATTTTTCTTGTCATATTTAGTTTTGGCTTAATTCTATTTTGTCTCGTCGTCTTGCGTTGTGTGTGTCAGTTTTCTTAAAGTTAAGTTGCGAACGTGTGCCTAGGGTTATGATTTTATGTATTAGGATGCATGTAGTTTTCATGACTTGTATCATTTTAGATTTTGGCAGTTGGTGTAAGGTAGCAGAAGTTGTAGAGTATTTTTATTATTGCTTTATTTTGTAGTTTTTGTATAATATAAAATAGATAACGTCGAGACTAAACCACCCCGATACATAATTAGCGTATCATATAGATTACTTTATCGATATTTAGAGTAATGTTTGAGGGGTGATCTGTTCGTGTTTTAATCATGCAGTCGTCAGTGTCGTGGACGGTTTAAGCCGAACCGTAAAACATGTCGGTCGCAATTAGTTCAGTAAAATTACAATTTGATTGGTGTAATTGCATCTCTTTAGAGGCGGCGGTGCCACAGTTGTTATTAAGCGTTTCTAATTTAATATCATTTGCATAGACGTGACCTGCGCGGCGCGCGCCACGCGACGCGGCACGCCGGCCGACGCAACCGCGAGCTTCACGCTTTCTGAACTGCGACTTCAACTTTGTGTGAGTTAACGTGGTTTCATTTCTAAAAAACGTAATTTTTTCTAAATTTACGTGACAGACGCTCCTCAGATACTAAAAGAAATCATATCAAAAGCACAACAAGTGTATGCTATCTTCAGAAGGAGGTCCCCTACGAACTTGTGTACGTTATACAGAGAAGATGACTGTTATATTAATTGAAACCATTAAAGCACATTACAAAAAATATTACCATATTAATTGTGAGAAGTGTAGGTGAGGGTTGCGGGCGAGGCCAGGGGTGGCGGCGGTGGAGGGGTGCACGGGAGGGAGACCCGCACCCTGTCACAGATACAAATCGCGCGGATTTACGCGCTCTCCAGCCCCACTGGAATTTATCTGACGCTTCTATTTACGTATCCTTTTATTTGTTTCGCTCCTATTAGTCCCGATAGAGAATTTTTATGTTTGCATGCTCCCCGGGCCCGGGCCGCGGCGCCTGCCCTCGTAAAGCGGCGACTTGTCAACACTTTACAGCGACGATAACACAATTTTCGAGCAAGCGATCTCCGTTTATCGGATTATACGGCAATAACTTAGCGCCGTTGACTGCAGTAAATATTTTCGTTTGCACCGCGGCCTGAGCCTGACTAATTACCCCCGTTTGTTGTCCGTATCCAGGTGCGCTGACACGGTTAATCCTTGTACTCGCACAAGTGAATCACTCGAGGCAAATCTGAAACATTATCAACCAACAACTGTTACTAAAAATATTACATACATACTTATGAATCTTTTTAACTAATACTTATAGTCTCACTCATGAATGTCTCGTCTAATACAAGCGAGCTATATGCGCAAATATCAATACCTACGCTTGTCGAATTCATGAAATACCACATTGATCAGGGTGTGAGGATATATTTATGTGGTGCACAGAGAGCAATCCGGCGCGCAAACATTTAAATTAATGTAATATAGAGGCATGAAATACACAGGATTAGCGTAGCAGCTCGTAGCGCCCGCTACGCCGTAGCGCTACGAATAACAACAGCTAATTCCATATACCATGTTCTATACGAATATAATATGTTGTCTATCGGTTTACTAATTCGTGGGTATATTGGTAGAATTCCAATATGTATTAGCGAGATCCCAACTACATAATAGTATTCCCAGAAATTCAATGTTGCTGATTGATCCTTTGTTTGTCGGATTGAATGTAGTTTACCTACAGTACCTACGTAGTTTCGGTCTGGTTACTGCCAGGGAAAGCTTTGTGTATCAATTAATTATTTAATCATAATAATGTGTATCACAAGTATGCAATGTGGGCTCAACATGTCCAGCTGTGGACGTCTTGCGACTGAAATGATGATGATGAATGTAGGCTCAACATTCTCAGAATAATTTATGCAAACTTAGGAGAAACGTCCGTTTAAACAGTTTTCTACAAACAAAAACTATCTGTACATTCAAAATTAAATCCTGTTTAATTTCCTTGTTGCAGGAATTTTACAACGCATTTCACCTGGAATTACAATTAGTCAGAACAAGCTGGTGGCCAATAAACGATCAGAATCGGCAAATTGCGTCCGTGCGATCATAAATCGCACGGTGTCGGGTCGGCTTAGCGCCGACTAAGCCTGCCCTGATAATGGGGTTAACACGTCGACGCGACTTAAAAGTCTTGCGCCGTGTTACACGCTCACTCACACCTATTTCGAACGATTATTGTTATTAAGCCTCCGTATTTGTAGATGTGTTTAGAGAAAGTCGGCCCTCGTATTTGTTGTTACTTTATGTTTAGTAATCGTACAATTTCATCAACATTCAACGCCACAACCCTTATTTAGATGCTTATGTCCTCAATACATTGAATAGATAAAGGCGTTTATTAGTGCATTTCAATGTCACATTGTAATTTCATTCTCACTCCGTACCTGAGTATAGTTCAACAATATTTCTTTTGCAATGCTACTTCAACCAACAGAAAAAAGTTGTTCGTCATATTTCATTATTAAGCTGCGATACCATAAAGTTTCAGAGTGGCAGAATGATCGGATAATAGTGGTGTGAACAGGTGGCCGCCGGGCGTCACGTCATCGCGTCACTGGCGTCACGTTATTGCACAAGTTTGACGAGAGGGCGCCCGAACCCCTACGTGATCGCGGAAAAACCTTACGGCAGCTACGTTGTCTACACTATACTATACATACGCTTGTAAAATTGCAGATTGAATCACAACGGCATATGTTAAAAATACAAATAGCTTGAAAGTAACATTGTATCAACAAAGTTGTAGGTATAACAAATAATGCAGATATTGGCATTTTAATTACATCAACACCTAAATTATACGGCGATAAATTCCACATCAAAAGGAAAAACATACATCATAACGGTCTCATATGTTCCGAGGGTCGAATAAAACATTCCAATCACGTTGGCTCGCTTGTTTTACAAACCGATACGACGTGGTTTCCGGTGACTTTGACTTATGAACAACGCACACTAAACCCTAAGTTATACAAGATAAAGTCTACATTGCGTTTGTACAAGTTTGGCCAGTAGACATGACAATGCAATCAGCGGTGACCGGGCGGGATTTGTTTCATACATGATCGGATTTGCGGGATGAATAAGTTTCGACCCCACAAAATAACAAAGAGCCTTATTGCACGTTACGCGTTTTATAAGGCACTTTGCGAAATTCTTTCCTTTCAACCGTGCACGACGCTTTATGTAAAACTATAATCAAATTGACGAGAAGGTCGCACCACCCCTTCCGACTTCCTATTTTTGTATAAAGCACTGTATAGTACTACATGGTTGTCTGAGGTAAAATCACACGTAATAGGGAAGTGATTGCACATTTCGCTTGAGCAAAGCCGCTAGCCTCATCAAAAGCCGGACACGGATGAAAATGATAGGAAACCGCGATTTCAGAACAGGCTTTTTGATTACTAGCGTTGTGTGGAGGGCCCACTGGGTCGTCAGTGAGGGGAGCTAGGGGGAGGGGAGGTGTTCTGCGGCGACAGATTAATGTCGTCGATCTAATATTCTGACAGGTGCGGTCGCACTCGCAGCACGCGCCGCCGCCCGCGCGCTGCCGCCTGGATGCGGCGCGTGGTTGCTGGTCAACATAACGCTGTCGCACTGATCGTCGAAAAAATACATAAAAACAAAAGTAGTTCATTTTTTAATAACTGGTGTTTTTCATCTTCCTTTAAATATTAAGTTGCAATTTTGATATCTAGATTACTAGTATAATACCTATATTTTTTTAATGAAAGTCTACAAAACAACTTAGAATATTGTGCACTTCAGCAAGGTACATCCACGTCACTGTACAAACATGCATGTCACACCAAGCTTCCGACTTTCATGTCGTCAATAAATAACATATTCGCGAGGTATGACAGCTGCTACTAATCGAGCACCCCCTCCCTTTCCCCATCATCCCTGGCATTAGTAGGACTCGCGGCGAACTAAAATTTTCTCTGCGAGAAACTTTCCAAACACCATTAAGTCAATCTGCTCGTTTTACAGATGTTCTGCTGATATTAAACACGCCAACATTTCTGTGGAAGCCGTCGACACGGCGCTTGACTTCCATTCATCTCGTCCCTGATTTGAAAGTTACAAACTTGTATATTATATACAATTTATAATGCTATTTAAATTAAATGTCAATTTAAAACTATTTGAAAAGTTATAGTATATAGAGCTACGTTACTGATGTAAGATGCATTTTTATTGAGAACGATTAAAAATATATTGCCATTATATATTTGTTCATTAATATCCAATTCCCTTGGAAAATTCTTCCATGGTACTCGTATGAACCTTATAGATATAAAACTCAATGACATATTTTACGTAATAAAATCAAACATTTCATAAAGCGCACCGCGGCAGAACAATTTAACCCTTCGGAATTCCACTCCTGTTTTATAATAATTGTAGCTATCACGAGTTATTAATAGCCTACTGGCGGAATGTGATGGCCTCTGATTTGCGGTGAACGATGAATGATTAACGATTTTGTTTTAATTATTAATTTCTGTGCTCACCACGTAAACCATGCACAAAAACCGACATGCGTGCCACGTCCGACTGATGGGATAGTCATTAGTGGAAAGTGGACGTTTCATGTTTATTGATGTTGGCCACTGGCATTTCTTTGGCAAGTTTTTGATAAGACCTATTAGATTGTTCACAGGGAAAGGGGACATAGAAAGAGTCATTTAAATAATTATATATGTATGCTTATGCACAATATACACGCTCTTTTAAACAATGCTGACACAATTATAATAGTTTAGTATAGTTTTAGGTACTTCCGCACTGGTTTATTTCTGCCCTGCTATAATATTAAAATTCACAGTATAAGTTACTGTGATTTACTGGATACTTTTTAAATAAAGTGTCTGTTTTCAATTATGGGGAGAATTACTTTACAATAGTTCCGGTTAAAAAATTGAGACGTTACACTGTGGGTTACAATCATGCAATTATTTGTTCATTTTGTTTTTTTTTTTAAGTCCTTTGACCGTCTAATTCGATAAAATATAGCGAATAGCTATTTTTTTTTTTAACTTTTATAAGAGTTATTTTTGTCTTTGATTGATATTATTAGATTGAAAGTGTTAGGATAGTGAAAAAACACAGGCAACTACTAATCGAGCCCTCCTCCCGCCCTCTTTTTTATAATTTATATTTTTTCACTAACGTACGGGACGTTGCTGGCTGTGGGTTGAGTTTCCCGCGGTTTCCTCTCGGCGGTGTTTTCAATTCCTCGCGCGGCTCACTCGTCAACATCTCACTTATTTACGAGATCCGACCCTAACGACTACAGCTGACGTCGAAGAAAAATACGCGTTTTTCGCTTACAAAATGTAATCATCGGGATTTTCTGGTTTTGTAACTGCCTCTATAGTATATGTGGAACAGTTACTTCCCTGACCATTCAAATTCAAAAACATAATAAGCTTTGTTTTTAATTTTAGGTAAAGCTTAGCATAATCAGCCTCTTAATGGTCCGGTTGCTGGGACTCAGGCCTCCTCATTGGGACGGAAAAGACCTGACGCGGACCGGACACATGTTGGTCACATGTATTCGAATTTTAGTTCTTGGACATGTCGTCATCCTCGCGATGTTTTCCTTCAACGTTTTGAGAGCAGCGGTGATGAAATAAATTACACAAAGTCTAAGCCTGGGTGAGTTTGAACCTGCGAACTACAACTCGTAAGTCGGTGCCATTATCATTGGGTTCTACGTTTTCTAAGAAAAATAAAATATATGAAAGAAGTCATTATTTAAATAAAACAGTAGTTCTTGTTGTGTGTAGTAAGCGGCAGCGGCTCGGCGGCCGCGGCGGTGAGTCGCGCCCGCCGCCGCCGCCGCACCGAACACCAGCTGCGGGTAAATTGCTTGCGCTCGATAATGGCCTTTTCAATTTGCAGGGCTTTGTAACTTGAGCTTTAAATAGACGTGACTGTGATTTATTTATTTACAAACGCACTTTTTTAGCAACACTCTAATCGTGTAAACAAACCTGTGAATCCCAAGGGTTTATCATGTTCAATTCAATTCATAATATTTCACAAAATTCACATATTTTATAGGTGAGCACTTATAAAACGTTACAAGCTAATGTCGGTTCCAATTGGCGTTTCTTATGGAGAAGAACCAGGAAGAAACTCCACGGTTACGTTTAAAAAAACTACAATCTATATTACAAAACCAGTCAACACTGTACCGATGTGAAGTAATATGTGAAATAATGAGTCTGAAAAGTCTATAGTGTTCTCACGTTCACCTTATAAAAATAAGGTAGGTACTTATATAATGTTAAAAAAAAACTAATACAAGTACCTATGATAGCCTTAAAGAAGGGTGAGAAAAACAGAATATGCAAGAAGCGGCGTATTAACTTGTACGAGCCCGTGTAAAAACCGTTTCAGTGCGGAACACTCTGATACGGATAATCCGCGCGCGACATAACAGAGATTGTATTACGGCAATAAGTCCGCCTCGGCGCTGTTATACGGGCCCTTAATCCCGCTAAGATTTTTTTCACACGTCCCCCGCGAGCCGGGGATCGCCTGCCTCGGGGAAAACTAATAAAGAAACCATTTCGTAGTCAGCTGAAGCTTGAAATGTATTTTTTATATAATTTACCGCGAACGAGGTTTTCAGATGTGTCTGTGACACAATCAGCCATAGACACATCTGAAACCCTCTTGGTTTTGAGTTAGAGTACATCGAAAGAATCCGATATTCGACAGTCTGCATTTTTATTTTCAATTAATTTTATAACGTCAGGATCGGGTGAAGTGTTTACTTCTGTAATAAAGTGATGAAGCAACTTTGATGTAAGTTGTTACAAAATATTTTATTTACAAGATTTTTTTTCAATATGTTTGTTTACGTAACTTTCACTACCACTACTTGTACACTATGCTATATTTACACTTAGGTAAGAAAGCAAACTAACCAGCGCATCAGGTGTGTGCAACTCGACAGAAAACAGTAACAAATATACCTAATTTGGCTGCTTGTTCTACTACTGACTATTTTAATACTGGCCCCATATAATAAGCATAAACAATGTGTAGATGTGACATTGCGGGCACCCTGCGCGCGACAGTCGTGTCGCCGGTCGGCGGTCGCACTAATTACGGCGTCACGTGTCAACGCAAAACACGTCGTCACGCAGCGGACGCGCCGGACGAGCGCCGCACTAGGCCCGCCACGCTCGCCATCGATCGAACCCTATCTTCAGGTTTGAGCGCTAATGTTGATTGACATATACTTAAAATATCGTTTGCAGATCATCGATGCTGATCTCCTCGATCTTAGGAGAAAATTATATTAGCTCATTGAGTAAAAAAATGATTATATAGTCAACACCTCTGTCTAATGAACTGATGGTACTATAAATAGCGCCAATTTATAATATCTCCGATATCCGCCAGTGAGATCTTAACCAGATTCAGAAATCAGAAACGTTTATTTCAAATAGACAACGCTCAGCCCCGGCACTATAGGCAGCGAAGGAAAGGGGTAGGTTTTTAGTCAGTAAGAGTCTGACACTACTTCCCGCTCCGCCCAAGGGCGGGATTTGTCATTGGATGATTTTACCTACCATAAAAAAAAAAACACAATAGACAGGCACTTTTGAAATTATTAAAAAAAAGTGAAGCTAAATTGCAAGTCTCTAAGCGTAGATCTCTATGGAGAAGAACAACACCTTTAAGGATCTGAAAACGATTGAGACCAAATGATGACTCCCACACGTGTTTTTTAAAATCAGGTGAATAATTTTTTTTGGATCTCGATTGTTTCCCGCCGGTCGAGTCGGTTGCAGCCCTATGCCGTGCCGGACATGCGGCGCGGTCAGGGGTGTCCACAACGTTCGTAGCAAAAAGCGTCGGCAAAACGCAACCGAGTGCCCGCTGCACTACTCGACCGCAAACTGCGTCATCCGACACGAGTCCCAACACTATTTACATGAGCAGTGTTTGTGACTGTTTGTTGTTTATTTATTAAAATTCCCTCCTCACTATAATTAACTAATATTTAATAAAATGTTTAGCAGAGGGGGATTTTTCATGCATTATATATCTGGTAGGTACTCGTACGTAACTAAAGGAAAACTTCTTAATAATTAACGGATGTTTTTTTTCAGGTGACAAATTTTTCAGTGACTTCTCCCGCCTTGGGGTGGAGTAGAGGGATGTGTTAGACTTTTACAGACTAAAACCCACTCGTTTGTTCCTTATTTGCCTTGCGTTCTAGGGCCCCGTGGGTTAATTTTTACTTAAACCATGGCCCAGTAGGCTTGTTCTTTGCTTTTTAGAACTAAGGGTTTCCTTTTCAGAAAATCTCCGCGGCTCTAGGGGGCATCGGCCCTGCTGGGTCCCCACAGTTTGCTGATGTCACTTTGAGGAGCGCGTGAAATACTACGCTCTATTGGCGACTTGAGTTCGGTCCGAACGATTACCGGACGGGCGTACGACGCCCAATGCTGAAAGTCGGGGTCGCGGTGAAGGAAACGCCCGTCTGCCATTCCTCCTCGCTCCTAACCATGGCCTGAACTATGGGCCGGCGTTAGTGGTCATCGCCGCCGATCGCCTCCTACGAGAACATGGCAGTGCTTCGCTTAAACGGGGCACACATGCACCGTATGCTCCACGGTGTCCTCCGGTCCACCCGCGCCGGATACCTCCGCTTTAACCCGAAGCAGAATTCTCCCGAACTTATTATGTCTTGTGTGAACTTGCGTCATGCGGAAGGTGAGGGCGCCGTGACGCTTCTCCAGCCACTCCTCAAAGAGGAGACTTACCGCTGTGATTATGGTGTGCCTGCATATCCGTTACCTGGGTAACGGAATCGAAAACTCTCCAAATTAAATTTTGTGAGCATTGAATAAAATTTGACAGAGAAAAAAACTACACAAAAATAGTCAAATGTTATTTTAATAATATATTTCTAGTTTCACTTTTTGAATATAGAAATATATTATAATACGTAGTATAATATACACCGTAAAATTTTGGTCGTGTTAATCCCGTGGAGGGTCGATTCGGTACATGAAACCCTATCGATTTATACCCTATAAATTTTGAACATGCGTATATTAATTCGAGTTTTAGAAAAATAGTACTTTATTTTTTTATTTTATCTTTACAAATCGATAGTGTTTCATGTACCGGATCGACCCTCCACGGGATTAAAACGATCAAAATTGAACGGTTTATATTATACTACGTTCAATGAAACTAATTCACTAGTTAATTCAAATTGAAGTTTATTTCACAGACTCAATAGCGAAAGCTTATTGATGAAAATATAAAATCTGTATAAAATAATGTATAAAATCTTTTTGCTTTCTGGTCGCTTGTATTGCTATACACTGTCTTACGAATAAAAATTTGTTGATGTAGCTTACATTATTAATTTTCAAAAAGAAGCAAAAGTAAAACATGTTTATAAAAGAGTGTAACTACCCTCCGTTTATGAGACAACGTACTAGGAGAGACGGGGGGGCGGATGCTTTGAAACACGCTTCAAATTGCATTACACGTGCTGTGAGCCTGTGACACAAGTGGCCCCGCTGCCTTTTTCCCTTACCCGTTAGAACTGTCTTTTTATATCTCGATAACACTCGTACGTAGGTAATTACTGATGTAGCTCGTTGCACCATATTTTTATTCCATTTTGTAGTTGTTCTGCTTGAGAAAATTGAAAGTGCTGTTTTTTTTATTGGTTTTGTAAGTCATTTTTTGAGAACTGTCGGTAAATCCGACTTTTAGTAAAATGACTGGCAATTTGTTGTTACAAAAACCATTTTTACAAAAAAATACAACCATCTTCACAGTCAAAAAAAAAAAAAAAAAATGCAGATACAATACAGATACGTATAGCTAATTTTCGAATGTCAGTGTTTCTGGTTTTGTTTCTTCGTTATCTATGATTTTACCTACCATAAAAAAATAAACACCGACTTACGAAATTTAAGTAATTTTGAACTTTTTACACTTTTTAGTTGTTCTATAGGAAGGTACCTATAGAATATAACCATTAAATCTACTTATAATCAGAGTACCTACATTTCATGATAAACCAAACCAACAGTTGACGTTAGTACACTGTTTTATTACGGAGTTCCCGTGCTTACCTTCGTTCCGGCTTCAGCACTAGAGCAGCTCGATGGTATCATACAGTACCTAAGTGTGCATCGATAAAAAAATCCTAATAGGCCCAATCACGACTAGGAACATAACAGTTGTTAACAGCAATAATACCTACTATTGGCATTTATTTATATAAATCATTCATTTGGCGCGTTTATATTGAGCGCTAAAGTTCGCAGAGCCTAACTTCAGACGCGCCGAGATCCGTCGGCCGTACATTTATTAATTACGGAGTTTCGGTGTCTACCTCCCGGATTCATTATCATCATCAGATCAGTTCGATTGTATCATGACTCAATCATCAGAACCATTTATTTTTTTGTGTACTCTTGTGATATCACTGAGTGTTACTTTTTGACTGTAAACGCTTAAATTCTCAATCAAAATATGTAAATCACCATTAGTATACCTATAATATTTGAGGAGTTACCTCAAATCTTCATGGATCCCATCATCAGAACTAGATTTTAACCAAAATGGGGCTAAATTTTGTTTTTTTTTTTCAACTGAATTGGGTACTTCCCCTTAAGTAGGTTAACTAGTTGATAGACATTTTTTCTAGCTCCCTTTCTTATGACTCCATCTAGCTAGACAGAGCCGTAAACAGTCTGCGCTGATCTAGCTTGGTGGAACTAATTATACTAATGATATATCTCTAAGAATTTGAATGCAGAACTTGCTAAACAGTTGCAAATGGCTGCAAAATAGTGACCAGACTAAAAAAAAAGTGGTATAGTTAAATCCATTTTATGCTTACCATCAGGTGAGATAGTGGTCAAACGCGAGCCTATGAATAATAATAATAAAAAAAAAAATGTTTTGTACCTAGTATAAATTTGATTTACTTATTTACCTTTATATGAGGCCGGTATTACGTATGTTTTACTAAGATATTAGTATATCAGATTATTTCACTGGTTAATTCATTTTTCAAAATGATCGCTTCAAAACTCGTCCACGTATGTCCAGTCAACGACAGTTGTATGTCCAGTCTAGCAGAATGTGTTTACTTAACGTCTGTCCGTATTAATTCGCAACAATCTCCTCTGGACGTATAGTCGGGGCCACTGATTCAATTATGTCACGTTTGGAGTACACTCGTTCACGCGAAAAGATGGGGAAAAACGGGAAAAATGTCGGCATTAGATCGCGTTGATAAGTGAATGACTTCTCGCATGGCTAGCTGTCAAAGAGCGGGCAGTCGGGCGCGCCCGGCCGAGCGACGAGCGATCCGACCGACGCGATCCACGCGACCCGGCCAGCCCGCACACAGAATGCTCTTCATACAACCATTTAATTGATGTGCGTTTTGACTATTCAGGAACACTTGAACGACATTTCGTTATGTAGGCTAACCGATTAAGCGATTTACATGTGCCATTTTAGAAACCGATTTATTATTTGACGTGACATGACTCTATCTTACTTCAAACAGAAGACATAAAATGCTTTATTAGTACGTATTATAGGTGAGAAAGTATCCATTGCGTAGAACACAGTAGGTACGTTATATCATCATAATCATCAGCCTTTTAATGTTCTCACTGCTGGGACACAGGCCTCCTCTCTAGGAGAAGGAATGGGCCGTAATCCACCACGCGGGCCAAGTGCGGGTTGGTGAATGTCACATATTTTCGAATTTTTGGTTCTAGGACATGCCGGTTTCCTCGCGATGTTTTCCTTCACCGTTTTGAGAGCAGTGATGATGAAATAAATTACACAAAGTAATGCGCCTGGGTGGGTTTGAACCCGTGACCTACAATTCGTAAGTCGGGGCCGTTACCACTCGATCACCACTGCTCTCCGCGCATAATTATCGGTTCGAAAGTTTTCCATCGTATTTTTTGTCCCTTTGGGAAAAGCTTTCGTTTTTGCCCTCTGGAACTGTTTTTACGGTATCATTAGTAGTTTGATACTTATAGTACAGAATCAATAATGGGGATTGACGAATTAAAACGTCTTCCCGGCTGTTTTAGGCACTGAACTCACGAAGCGGTTTTCTCTCGCACCCATCGCGGCAAAGGAAACGGCTATATTATTTCAAAACTCACGAGGCGGTAGATTCGCCGCCGCCGTCGTCGCGACGACGTCCTTTGCCGCCAGCCGCAAACAACCGCGCACTTCGCGGCCGTAAACCGCGTCGTGAAAATAGCTTTAATTTTTTACATATATATCTGCATACTACAGAAGCTGCGGGTCCGCCGCTGGCGGCAGCGACAGAAAACCGCTTCGTGCGTTCTCTCCCTTACTGATTCTCGACTTCAAAGTCTTAACGTAAAAACCAACCGTACGGATAGCAACTAAGTAGATTTCACTTAGTCTAGATTACTAATTCTTTTCATCGTTTTAAACATGTACTAGGCATTGAACCTACCCAAGCAACCATTTCCTTTTTCCATTTGGTATAAATTTCGTATCAGAGAAATAATTTACACAACTGTCCCAATCCTGACTTGACCTTTTCTAAAATTACCTCTATCTTCTAACTTACAACGTTATTTTTCTATTATGTCAGTTTCGTTTCAATTGTTTTTTTTAAATTTCAATTTGCATGCTGCGGTCTTCCCGTCCGATTGTAATTGTAGGTGTCTTTAAGGCTAGAGTGAATATGCTGTTAATAAACTAGTGCACCTCACCTTCATTCAACATTTGCTTATCATCAAGTGAGATCGCAGTTAAGCTTAGTTTATTAAAACAATTTAAAAAAAAATCCGCCAGCCGGTAGTGACCAAACACCGTTCTTATTTAGTTACCCTGATCTAGAACATTACATCAAACGGGCTGACGTGGTGATTGTTATTTTAATTCCTATTGCATATTTATATAAATAAAATTAAGAGGATCAATATACAGTTTGGAAGGGATGTATAGTGATAGTTTTGTTTATACTAAAGCTATGCCGACTGTATGAATCACATAATTAGTACTCATTAACATCTGCAATAAATTCCATACGCCACTATGTGTCTAATCTAACGGACTATGGCAAGAAATTCCAGGCTTTTAGCGAGAACCTTCCTGACATATTACCTTTAATGGTGTGTAAATTATACAATAATAAGAATTGATCGTCAGCTCTCGCAAACGATGTGCCCGTTAGACTCGCGGCCGTAAAGCAAATCCTTTCCAAATTGCGTGGCGCGCACACGTCCTTGTCGCCTCGTCGCCTCGCCGAGATATGTCGATATTTTAAAAGAACACAAGCTCCGCATGACATAAAAAAAGATACGAGAGTTAGGACTTAGTATCCATTTGCTGAAATTGGCCTCGTTCAAGATAACAACAAGTTTTCGCACCCTCGCAACTAAATGTGCAATTCATACGTGTGTAAATTTATGTGTATGCACGGTACTGTACACCCTATTGTGTAGGCCACAGGATTGGATATACTACTACCCGAACCAGTTTTAAGCATATGTCATTGTGGATGCTTAGGTAGTCTTATCAGATGCTGTTGGACAACATGCGGTGAGCGTCAATTCTGTATCGTTAGTAAAATTTTCTTTTAGCACCTACGTTAGGAAGTTGTAGCAGTATCATTGATGCGAATGACTGAATACAAAAATGACGGCACTTCATGAAGCGCAGTTGCATTCCACTTAACATGTAGGTACTCCACAAATTGACTGTTACAAGAAATTAGAAAATGATATGTTGAGTTAGCGCGACGTATAAACACACGCGTAACTCTGCGTTAGTCAGACTACAGCCTGTTTGTGCAGGAAGCGTCCCATATCGCTTAGCATGTGATTAGATTCACTTCGGTGAACAAAGAAGACAATCGACCATGCCGCGCCGCCGCTGCTCGCGGGCATCGCATTCTTTCTCCAATATTAAACGCAGGGTAAAAAGAGTTTTGTTCAATTCTTGAAGTAAGGGTTACATAGTTCATAACATAGAGTACTTACACGTTAAATTGAAAAACATCATATTATATTTTAGTAGGCACTGTTACAATGCTATAAGTAAGATTCTGTAGACCTTTATAATTCAATAAAACGTGATGATATCAGAAAGGGAGAAACCCGTAACATAAAGAATGGGAGATGGCAATAAACGAGTTAACAGGACATCTCAGGCGCGGTGTGCTTTCATAACCCTCGCTCCCGTATACCGGGCCTTTTTGTATAACTGTCATCTTGTCAAACTATAACACGCGGCAAAGCCCCACATTTCCATACAGCCGCATTTTACGGCTCACCAGAGAAAATAAATAACAACGATAATATAAATATGAGCATTTTCCGAACCTTTAAGTTCGAAGGTATTTACATATCAGTTGTTGACGGAAAAATCCCTTCAGCAGTTAATAGCAGTTGGGGTGCCGCCGTGAAGTATAGCTTTGATCAGTGTCAATGTATTGATACTAAACTATTGTCTCCTACAACAGCTGGCACTATTAGATATATGTATTAGCTTTTTAGATAATGGTTGATTATCCTTTTAATTAATAATTCTATTCCAGGCTTTTATGTTTATTTAAAAAGAGTTTATGGTTTAAAGAATTTAGCATAAGAATTGAAATATATTTAACTGTAAATGACCTACTAATTCCTATTATAAAACGAACATTTTTCATTTATTTTTATCACTTTAAATAATAAAGAATTAAAAAAAAAGGGTTGTTACAAGCTTTTATTTAGTTTCACTTGACCGATGTTTGTCTGTGATCAAATCTTGCAAATTAAATTTGATCCACTTCCCGGTTACCGATTGAGCTGAAATTTTGCATGCATGTGTAAATCGCGTGATAATGTATATTATGATGACATGGAGCTGATCTGATGATGGAGCTGGAAGGTGGCTATAGGAACTCGATCGTAAACGACACAACCCCTTCGAGTTTGGACTCGTTTGATTTGTATTGACGAGTATTTAGGTGCTAGATGGTAACCAGGGTCTGATGATGGAATTGGAAGATGGCCATAGAAATTCGGAAATAAGCGCAATAAGATAACCACATCGTGTTTGAACTTTTTCGAGTGGTCTTGATGAGTATTAATTATATAAATATATACCGTGCTATAAAAGTTTGCTATGAAAAAAATATTTTCATTGAAAACTTGTTTTTTAAGTTAAAAATATATGGAATGGTCATTCTTATTGGCAGTGTAGAAATTGAGTTGTGAAACCACAAAGCCGGCGGGCAGCTGTCGGGCGAGCGCCGGCGGGCGGCAGCGTTCGAGCCGAGTGATTGATGTCGGCGTGGCGTGGCCTCCGTCGGGGCAATTTGTCCACCCTCACCGTTGACCCGTCACTGTTGCGAGAGCGTCACTACTGATACATGTCAGCGCGCTGTAATGTATCTAATGTCGTCATGTAGGTATGTGTCACCGAACAAGCTTTGGTAAACGTAGCACCGGTTTTTATACTTACGTCGATTGCTTTAACGTAAACGTCAAATTGTAGTGATACTATATAGACTAGAATCGCCTTCCGGTGACAATACAGTCAAATACAATATCAGGGCGCCTTCAAATTGCCGTCGTGCGGCACTTTGCGACTAATAATTTGAAGGCATCCTTTCATGCACTATTAAAAGGATCGTTTGTGGCTTCATTTACAGAGCAAAACAAGCTTCTGCTGCTGCTGTTGACATAGGCCTCTCGTACGCTATACAAAGACCGCGGGTTCCCGAGTCCTATGAGAGGTGTGATAGATGGTTAAATTAGTAGTAGTTACTTGGCTGTAGGTATTTGTTTATGTTGCTGGACGTAGGATCGGTTCTATAAAATCAAGGTTTAACCACTAGGAACTTTCAGCTGTACTATGGTTTTTTTTTTATGGTAGGTAAAATCATCCAATGACAAATCCCGCCCTTGGGCGGAGCGGGAATTAGTGTCAGACTCTTACTGACTAAAAACCTACCCCGTTCCTTCGTAGCCTATAGTGCCGGGGCTGAGCCTTCCTCTCAGAAAACGGCCCTTGACCCCAGCAGGCTTCGACCCTGCCTGCCTGCAGTTAGCAAGCTGGGCCTCTTCGGTGTGCTGACAGCTCCTTGAGGCGCGCGGGAACAGAACGTGCCGTCGACTACTTGGGCTCGGTCCGGTCGGTTACCGGAAGATCGGACAGCGTGCTACCCTATGCACGCCGTCCACAAGCCCGCGCCTACGATGGCCGGAAATCGGGATCGGAATCCCGGCGGCGGCTGGGGCGAGCGCCCCGTTGCCTCTGCCTGATGCGGTCGGCCTCCTCCTTTGCTAGCATTACTGCTTCGCAGAAGGAGGCGACCGCCTGCAATCCCTCCTCACTCCGAGCTGTACTATGGTAGCAAATTCATCATTATTTTAGCCGAAACACGTCGACTTTTGGACAAAGGCCTCAATTCAATTCAATTCCTTATTGCATACTAACCACATGTGTTACATAAGATTTTAAAAATAGTTATACAAGTGCACATGGACCCTGTCGGGTACAATTTCATAAAGGTGATTTCAGGGAGGCAAAAAAATAAAATTACAATTAAAAAAGAAGTTAAAATTAAATAAGAAAAAAATTCGGATATATTTACAATCAATCTGAATGAATTACAAATATCAGTAACAGTAGATAAAAATAGTAAATGTCATAATTATAAAATTTTTTCAATGTCAAAAAATGTCAAAATATATTAAATGTCAATGTAAATTCAATATACTTAAATGTAAACATTATAGATTTCAAAATTAATTTAATTACAAATTAAAAAAAAACCTTTCCAAATGTCAAAATAAATTCATTATAAATATCAAATAAATTCATTACAAATGTCAAAATAAATTCCCTCCCTCAAGTGTCACCACAATGTACGGTCCCCATCGAATTCCCGCAACCTCGTTGAGTTACAATAGTAAGTAAGTATCAACGAGCTAGTAGAACTGTGTAGGGTAGCCGACTCTGTGCTCCCTCTGAGATAAATAAAAAAATATCAATATTTTGACTGAGCCATCTCAGTACCTATATCTATGAAAAGATTTTAGGTCATAAAAATAAAGACTTATTTAAAAAAGACAGTGAATTCATAACGTGAATACTACCTAACAACTTGTGACCCACGGATGCCACTCAAGTTGAAGGGTAAAATTTACAAGTCCGTGATAAGACCTGTCGTACTGTATGGATCAGAATGTTGGGCTTTGAAAAAGATGGATGAAAAAAGACTGCATGTAGCGGAGATGAGAATGTTGAGATGGGTGTGTGGTGTGACGAAAATGGATAAAGTGAGAAATGAGTATATTAGAGGAAGTTTGAAAGTGGCGCCAGTGACTGAAATGTTGAATCGTTTGTCTTGGTATGGTCATGTGGAGAGGAGGGATGAAACACATGTTACTAAAAAAGATCTGAGTTTACAAGTAAATGGATGGAGAGAAAGAGGGAGGCCGAAGAAGAGATGGATGGATTGTGTGAAGAGAGATATGAAAGAAAAGGAAGTTAGTGATAGTGTGACGGGTGACAGGATAGAGTGGGAGAAAAAACATTTTGCGCCGACCCAAAGTAATATGGGATAAGGGCAGGAAGATGAAGAAGAAGTCTGGTAGTTACGAGTACTTTTTGCGGCCTTAAACTGTGAAACCCCAGAGACACCGGTGTCCGCCACCTATTGTCTTTCTATTGTGTCTCTAATTACGGTATTCAAAAGGGTGGTCACCACTGTGTGGATCGCCCGGAGGAAACGGTGAAGCACACGTTCACGCTTGGGCAGAGCATCGCCGTGTTCTCGTGAGGGTGATTAGCCGCGGTGATCTCTCGCACCAGCCTTGGTACAGGCCTTGGTTTGAAGCGAGGAGGAGTGGTCAAATGTCCTTTCTTTTTTATTGTTTGTTCGTCAAGTCGTTGAGTAGTAATTCTTAGTAGTCCTTAACTGTGGTGCTATTCTCTAAGAAAACGCAGCGTTGCCTCAACGACGAACAACCAAATAGGATACATTGGATTGTAAACCATAAAAGTTGAAGTTGGATTGTCAACCTAATATACCTATACATTGGATTGTTAATTCAATGTATCCTATTTGGATGTTTATCGTTGCGGCAGCGCTGCGTTTTCTTAGAGAATAGCACCAATGAGCGACACGAATACTGACAAATGCTGGCACTGACTGGTCAGGTCCACTCACCATGACATGTTTGTACATAGACTTTAAAAGAGACTTTGACCCCTCAGTTTGTTTCGGTGTTTCTTCTCTGGGTCAGCTAGGAAACAGCGGCCTCATCTAGTTTAAACAGACGAAAAATAAAAAAAATACGTGTAAAAGTGTTTTAAAAACCTATTCGCAAGCTAAAAAAAAAACTATAAATTATATTTTAACTTCAACTAATAACTAAAATTGAATGGTACACATAATGATTTAATAGTTTACATAAAAAAAAGTTTTAATTGCGATTAATTATAAGCCGATAAAAGTTCTCCACGCAGCTATTTTACAGTACAACTCGGAATAAAAAGTCATGCCTTTCTAGTCAATAATCTTTTATTTGAGAAATTGTGATCGGGCGGCGTGATATTCAGATATTTTATCTGAATAACACTTGAATACGTTACTAAATGTGATTGATTATACAGCTTTTTTTTTGTGGTGGAAAAAATCATCCAATGACATCTCTCGCCCTTGGGCGGAGTGGGAGATAGTGTCAACTCTTACTGACTAAAAACCCAACTCGTTCCTTCGTAGCCTTCTTTTCAGAAACAGACCCTTGGCCTCAGTAGGCTTCGACCCTATCTGCCTGCTAGTAGGCTGGGCCTCTACGGTTTGCTGACAGCTCCTTGAGGCGCGTGGCAACAGTGCGCGCCTTCGACGACCTGGGCTTGGTCCAGATGGTTACCGGACGGTCGGTCAGCGAGCTACCCATTGCTTGCCGTCCGCAAGCCCGCGCCTACGTTGGCTGGAAATCAGGATTGGAATCGGAATCCCCGCGGCGGCTGGGGCGTGAGGGCCGTTGTCTCACGCGTGAGTCCTCCTTTGCTAGCATTATTGCTTCGCAGAAGGAGGCGACCGCCTGCCACTCCTCCTCACTTCAAACCAAGGCCTGTACCAAGGCTGGTGCGAGAGATCACCGCGGCTAATCACCCTCACGAGAACACGGCGATGCTCTGCCCAAGCGTTAACGTGTGCTTCACCGTTTCCTCCGGGCGATCCACACAGTGGTGACCACCCTTTTGAATACCGTAATTAGAGAAACAATAGAAAGACAATAGGTGGCGGACACCGGTGTCCTCTTGAGGTTTCACAGTTTAAGTGACGTGGTTAACATAATATACCAGCGCCCACGTCATAAAAGGAAACTGTGCAAAATTTCATGTTCTAGTCCCAGTAGTTTCGGCTCTGTTGATATGTCAATCAGTCACTTTCTCCCTTTATATAAATAGATAATACTAAATAACATTTATTATAAAGACAACAGCGGCCAGAGCAGTGGTGGCCCAGGCGTAACAGTTCTGAGTTACAAATTCAGGAGCATTATTATACAGCCCCACATACAAAATCTTGATGGACACGGAATATAGGCAACGCAGTGGTAGTGAACGGGACGTGAAGTGGACGTACGAAAAAGAATATCGATTGTGAAACTCAATTAGATGAAAGGGCCAGAATAGCCTGCAGACTTAGAATTATTTTATATTTATTTACGGAATTAAAATCGTCAATACAACAAATTTTCTTAAGAAAGTCATTCCTAAGGATTAGACGAACTGAGATGGTTATATTGACCACTTTAATGACGATGATAATTCCGTAAATAAATACGTGTTATGGTCGCAAATTCTATTTTGATCAACATACAAATTGACACACCAGCAACATGCAAAAAAATTAAACTTCAAATTTAAATTTGTAAAAGTTTTAACTTTTACAAATTAATAAACCCGTCAAATTTGCATTAACGTTTACTAAAGAGATGTGCAAGGTTGAAAATCAAAAAATCAAAAAAAAATCAACTCTTTTATTTCAAATAGACCATTTACAGGCACTTTTGAATAGTCAAAATGTCGGTCAGTCAAAAAAAAAAAGTGAAGCTAAATTGCACGTTCCAAAGCGTATATCTCTATGGAGAAGAACGTGCAAGAAACTCCATGGACACTCTTTTAAAAACATTTTAATTGTTACAATAATCTTGGTTACATATTTCTTGTCGCTACAATTATGTGAGCATCATGTAGAAAAGTAGTGAGAAAAAAAAACTAACTAAAAATAGAAATTGAATTAAGCCACTGGCAGCAAAAAGATGACCAGTCTCAACTGACGGTGCCCGTTCACGAGCATGACGCGTGCCTCAACCCCACTCTGCTCAACCATTATGAAGGGAACAGAATGACTCAATAACATGCGCCACCATCAGCAAGACATTTGAGTGAGAATGACAAACTCTCAACTACCATGCTCATTTAAGTCAAACAAATTGTAACCTAGTAAAAATGCCCCATGGGACTTCACATTCACAAAAATTTGATAAAAGTGCTTCTACATTATACAATGCTAATGGTTCCAAATAAGAAAAATAAACAAAATAAAAGCATTAAATGGTCATAAGCTTCATTAAACCAATATCATACCATTTCGAAAAAAACAACATACGGAAAGGGCAATACCATCTCTTCCAATATTTATAAAACTATAAAAAAAAACAAAAAAATAATTAGTAGGCAAAAGTGTTAGGAGTGTTAGGAGCAGGACAAGCATTTAGCCAAGCATTTTTATCGAGGATATAATCTTCCACTTTATAATATGCTTGTCTACATAGTGTGCGTTTAATGTATGTTTTAAATTTGGATTCATTCAATTGGATAATCTCAAGTGGTATCTTATTATAAAATTTTACACAGCACCCCATAAAAGAATTATATACTTTAGCCAATCTGAATCGAGGTTGATCTAGTTTGTGCCTATTCCTAGTATTAAAATTTTGTTGTGTAGAGAGACAGAGAAACGTGTGATGCCTACTTCATTTTCAGAGCCGCACACAGCGACCATTGTCTCTCACATTAATTAGGTAACGTAGATACTTCACATTACGTATGTTAAGAGGGCCTTTCCCCGCTCGACTATCGTCAAGTTTAAAAGCTTGTTGGTTGATCCATCGCAATGTTTGATAAAAATGCAACGCGAAAACAGAGAGATAACATCTGAACGCTCTGCTGGCATGCGGTAAAACCATCATTTACTCGAATATTTATAGTCAAAGTTCACGTAAAATAGCAGATTTTCAGAAGTCTTTACTGGATTATTTTGTCACAAGTATAAATTTATTACAATAGAATCCTAGATAATATCCACAAGATATCTGTATTTTCAAAATATCTGATGAAAAAGGTGTAATAACGTCATAATCACGTAAGAGCGGTTGTATGAAAAACAGTGAAATTGCATGTCGGGTTGGACGCTCTTGAAACCAAGGCTTTACAGATTTCTGAGTGTATTTGTATAGTCAGACCCTTAGCTATGTTTTCATTTCTTTTTTGGGAAATATTATGGTTTTGTAATTATTTCTGGTCTATTTTGTTAGAAGTACTGATCTGTGTTACCTAGAATGTCTTTGTTCTCAATTTAACGATAACCAAATAGGAAGTGCGATCAATATATGAGAGCATGTAACCTTATTATTTCAATGCAGATATACCGGTTTTAGTGTGGATCGCGAAGTAATGGCGCGAGGGCGGGTCTCAGCACTTTCGACTGGGCGGAGTTTGCGAGAAAAATACACACCCTTACTGTCGCCACGCCCTCGTGCTCTCGCTTTTCCACACGAACGTTCAACTTATTTTTCTTTTATTATTCCTATGAGCACAGACGTCTGGGTAGTGGGCACACACAGCGCTATGCTTTCATCACACTAGCTGAGCTTTATTATGTCGGCTACCCTACACAGTTAGCTTGCTGATACTTACTTACTATTGTAACTCAAACTTATTAAATCTTTTGAATACTGCAATTAGAGACACAATACAAAGACAATAGGTGTGCGAACGCCGGCGTTCGCTTAGGGCTTGAGACTAATTTCAGAAATTGGAGGAAATAATGGCGAACAAAGTACTGGTGACGTATAGAAAGACTCTATAAATCATTATGTAAACATGTTCTATCTCAAGAAAATTGTTTTACGACAATTATGCAAATTCACGCAGTACTAACTAAAAACGGTCATGTACTTATTAAATTCTCCTTCATTTTGATTTGTATTTTGAATCAATTTAAGCGATTTCCTTCACATTTTGGCAAAGGAAAGGTACTTAAAATTATTATTTTCTTTATTGTTAACTGTTTTTTACCAGGCTAATGAAGAAATGGTATCAGGTTAGGAAAATTATAGCAGGTGTGAGGAAACGTATTGAAACACACAGTTTTGAGATATTGCAAGGTACTGTTCTTTCATAGCAAATACGAGTATATTATATTTTAACCAAAATTAACATTCATGCATTCAGGACGGTTATGTCAACAATAATTGCATGCGTCTCGTTATAACCTAGACTCGTCGTATCCGAGTATCGTTATATCAATAAACCTTTCACTGATGATGGCCCAACCTCAGTGATATTGGCAATATCAAGGAGTATTTGAGAGCAAGTTCCTGATGGATAATCTTTAAAAGGTTGTACTTATGCAAACACTCTCCGTAAGCTAGACCGAATTAACCATAGAAAATGTGATAGTTCAGTTCTGCCGGATGGTGATAGAAGTTGTTAATTCTATACAATACCTAGGCAATGTATAGAATACCTAAAATGTGCTGATAATGTATCAAATATTTATATTTTGCCTAGGTTTTCTATACAAGACTGAATGCGTTGCCGGTAATGTGTGTAAAAGACGAGTACAGAGAAGGTGACGTTATTTTAGAGCACCCCGACACCCACTCACGAGGACACGGGTGCTCTTTCCAAGCGGGGCACACCTCTGCCGTGTCCTCCGGGCGGTCAACCACGAAGGCTAAGAGCGATTTCGCACTACGTCCGATCCGAACCCGTGAATGAGTAAGTATGGTTACGGACCATACTTTCGTAGCCGTAGAACTATTTCGTTATGGTAGTATATAGGGTGACTGGTAATTAGTGAACGATACTTAAACACGTTATTGTAGTCATAATAACTGATACACTAATTGTTTTGACCAAACCTGAAATCTCGAAAAAAATCTGTTGGTCACTACATTTGTTTTCGCCTAACTTTTCAAAACGTACTGAACTTGGCCGTTTTTTTTTCGCATATTTAATGTCTTTGGTTACAAAAAAATTGTGGCAGGGGTGAGCACGCGCTTTTTACTGCACTAGTACGGAAAATTGTCAATTGCGTGCCTAAAAGTCGTGAGAGCGGGTTTTTGACGGATTGCATTCGGATCGGAGTTGGACGTAGTGCGAAACCGCTAAAAGGCGGCAGCTTTGCTCCCGCCTAAAATTACGCCTAAAAACTCTTTCCCTGTTCTCGTCTTTTACGCACATTGATTTTATGTAATAGTTAATTTGCCCTTCATTCTATAGTTAGACCTGTTAACATAAATATAGTCCAAAATCTATTAATGTTATTAACGGTGGACTAGCAGGTAATCTATATAATCCCTTGGAATTGTATTATTACTTATGTAAAATATGTAATGGACATATTTCATAGATTGCCTTTACACCCCAGGTATTCTATACATTGCCTAGGTATTGTATAGAATTCTTGAATTATACAGATTGCCGGTAATATATATAGGTATATTAATAAATAGATTAAATATATTGAGATTATTGACATCAAAAAAAATTTAGGATAATAAATCGTTTCGTTACGTTAGAATAAAACGCTTTTTCGTTTTTTTTCAAAGATTCTTCATTTAAAAATCAAATCTTTTTATATCACAAGAATTTAAAATATCAATTGTTTTTCTGTACAAAAAAAGATTAAATCCTTGTTTACACTCATTCAGAAATCTGACCAACTTGATTCAAGCGTTTTTCTGACTTTTCGAAGAAGGAGTTCATTCAAAATGATGCCGAGAGGATTATCAGAAGTTTTACGAGTAAGAATTGTTACTTTGGGGGAAGAAGGACATTCTACGAGAGAAATAGCACGCAGAGTGGCTGTATCCCTGTCCTGTATCGTAAACACGTTATGGAGGTATCGCGTCGTGGATAACTTTGCTGATCGACCTCGCAGTGGTCGGCTAACTGTTTTTACTGCTGCTCAGAAGCGTTACATCAGATTGCTGACTGCCCGAAACCCAACAATCAATGCCACTAAAATAAAAGCTGAGTTGCGTGATGCTACTGGACTATAAAAGCACTCAGACCATCAGGAATTGCTTACACCAGGTTGGATTACGAGCGAGGAGATCCTGGCGAGCACCCCTGTACTCACAGCAACGACAGAGAAGCAGATTGCAGTGGGCTAGGCTCCGCCAAAATGAAGAAAACGACGAGGAAAACATTTGGCGGAATTGTCTCTTCGTTGACTAGTCCAGAATTAGCACCCATCCAGACAACCGACGTTTTCGTGTCTGGAGAAGACGTGGGGAAGCTGAAAGACAAAGAACTGGCACCGGAACCATTCAACAAAGCGGGAAATTGGTATCCTTTTGGGGCGGTATAATGATTGGTGCTAGAACGCCATTGAACCCGTATCGTGGCTCGATGACTGCAGCTTTGTACCAAACCATTACTATTGATGGAATTGTCAGATCATTTAGAATAAACCATGGCCCTCGATTCGTAATGGTTGACGGTAATGCACTCGCACATCGAGCTCAAAGAATCAACGCTGCTCTGCGTGAATACGACATTACCAGGTTAGACTGGCCTGCCGGCTCGCCTGACTTAAACCCGATAGAGCACGAATGGGATGCTGTCAAGCGAGCTGTTTGGAACCGTCAGCCACCTCCTCAGACAGTACCAGAGATCAGGGAGCCGTTATTAAAGAATGGGACAGATTGCCTCAAGAAACGCTGAATAACTTAATTCTCAGCATGCAAGCAGAAGGATTGCCACATGTGTTCGAGCCAGGGGAGGAGTTATCTTGTACAAAATAAAAACAATTTCATAATAAATGTTGACAATATTTAGTTAAACCTCTTTTTCTTTCCAGTCGAAATCAATTTCGTTATTTAAAAAAAAAAATTTAAAGTGTATCTTTTTTATAAAAAAGATGTTCCGTAAGCAACATTCCTTTAAAAAGTAAATTTAACGCTGTCGAGTTTTTTTTTTTATCGAGCATCGTGAACGCGCTTCACAAGACGTACACTATCTGATTTTGACATTTATTTAAAAAAAATATTTGAATCGACTCTGAGTAAATTCTTACGCAATCGATAGGATTTTTTTTGCGTTGTCACACTAAAAATACTGGCCAAAAATAAATTAGGATTTTAAAATGAAAATTATTGCTAAACTGTGACAATACATTTAAAATTGGAACGTTAATTTGAGCAGGGTTTGAAGTATGTGTCAAAAATGTGTTGTGAGAATGAAAAAATAAATAGGAAGGCTCGTAAAAAAATCATAGCAATTATTTTAATGTTCTTGAAACAAACTTCAAAATATGAACATTTATTATATTTTTGTGATATTACTGATTAACAACTAATCACAAGATAATTTATCTCAAGAATTCGTTCCTAGACTAAAAAATATAATTTAATAAAATGAGAAAATATAACATTTGTCTATGGATGATGGCGGCGAAAACAATAAAACCAGAACGGGTGTTTGTGTTGTGGATAAAGTCTTCTCAATACATTTTACATTTACTACGGGCACACGAATTATTGCATAATAATGGATCTAAAACTAAAACCTTATTCTCAAAACTGCGATGATTGGATGGCTGTGTTGCGAGTCGAATATGAAGAAGAAGGTAACCATTATTATTCATTCCTACTTTAATTAGTAATGGCGGGTTTTTCAATCATCAGTGTTTAATTTTCAGAGTATAGAAAATTGTCATGGTTTTCATCAGGGTAAATTCTTTATATTCATGATTATTGTTTGTCGTGTTCATCATTATTGGCAAATTCTTTATCCTCAGTTAAAGCTGAAGCTCGTTGGCCAACGGTGATGTTGCAATCATCGGCCAGACAGATTGTATGGTCTATGTGTTCCATACTTGGCGTATATGATAAAGGAGTACCAGGTTCCTCATGTCGTCTTTTAGAAAGATGCTTATCTCGTCATATCCGCAAATTTCTACACGAAAATCGTAGTAAGTAAATATTTATACAAAGTTTTTTTTTCTACCCATATTCCAGCGGCCATCGGCGATTGTAATATTTTGTTGTCGATGAACTAAGTACAATAAATTGCGTGTACAGTACGCTCGACGGTTCATGGCGCGCCTGAAGTTAGCCTCTGCGAACTTTAGCGCTTGTGCACTCGTAAAAAAATAAATGGTTTGAAAAAATAAATGTCAATTGCAGTTTTTATTGCTGTTAACAACTGTTATTGGCATTTTTTTTTATAAATCTTTTATTTGACGCGCTTATTTTGAGCGCTAAAGTTCGCAGAGCCTAAAGCGCAATTTAGACGGTACGAGTTTCTCGCCTCGAACATACGAGAATCGTAAGAGCATAGAAAAAATGTCATCGTCTAAACACATACCTAGGTGGAGCGAGTTTCTCGTCTCGAACGTACGATAATCGTAAGAACAAAAAAGCATCTCCCTCTAAACATTCATACCTAGACGGTTCGAGTTTCTCGACTCGAATTTATTTCTTACCTGTGTCTAAACACTTTGATACGATAATGTCATGGCGATTATTGCTTACGATTATTGCGTACGATTTTCTCGAACAAAACGTTCGAGAAACTCGTACCGTCTAAATTACGCTTAATTTCAGCGCGCCAAGAACCGTCGAACCTACTGTACAACGTACCTGGGCTGAGTTGACGACTAATGGAAGAAGTAAGGAAGATGGCACGCTGCGTTGGCGCCTAAAAATTTAGATAGTTTATCTATACTAATATAAAGCTGAAAGTCTATTTGAACGCGCTAATCTCAAGAACTACTGTTTAATTTTTTGTTTTCTTTTTGTTGAATAGTTTTATCATGGAAGGCTATAATTAATAGGAGTGGAGTATTAATTAAAGTCTGAGTGAAACCGCGGAGGACATTTTTTTTTTCGGTGGGAATATCATCCCATGACATCACCGCGCCCTTGGGCGGGGCGGGATTATAGTGTCAGACTTTTATTAAAACCCACTCCTCTTCCTTTGTTACCTTTCATACCAGGGTCAAGCCTTCCTTTCAGAAAACGATCTTTGGCCTCAGTAGGCTTCGACCCTGCTGGGCCCCTATGGTTTGCAGACAACTCCTTGAGACGCGCGTGGAACGATATGCGCCGTCGGTGTCTTGGGCTCATTCCGATCGGTTACCGGATGGTCGGACGGCGAGCTACCTATTACCCGCCGTCCTTTTCATATCGTCTATTACTGGCCGGAAATCGGGATCGGAGTCCTGGCGGCGACTGGGACGTGAGGCCGGTTGCCTCACGCGTGCGTCCTCCCCCTTTGCTAGCATTACTATTTACTGCTTAGCAGAAAGAGGCGACTGCCTACCGCACTTTTCCTCGATCCTGACCATAGCCTGCACCATGGCCCGGTGCGAGAGACCGCTGCCGCCGATGGCACCCCGCGAGGACACGGGTGCTCTGCCCAAGCGAGGCATACCTTTACCGTGTGCTCCAACGTGTTCTCCGGACGGTCCACAAAGTGGTGACGCCTGGGCGTCGCTTCCGCACGAATCCGGTGCAAGAATTTCCCGAACTGAAACCGCGGGGGACTGCTAGTCTTATTTCTTTTTGTATAGAAAAATCAATGGCTGTTCGTTAGTTTTGCTAAAATTTTACACTATTTTAATCATTTTTATTTCGTTTTGTCTGTTTAATACTAGGATTCATAAATAAATAAAAATAGGGAAAAAACTGTTGAACATTTGTTAAAATATGTGCGAAAGTAGTTGGTCTCGTACGGGATGTACAAGTTGAATGCCCTAATTCATCTAAAAATGAGTGAATTTTCCAAAGATTATATCTATATCCAGTAAAAGTCTGACACTATCTCCCGCCCCACTAAAGGGCGTGGAGTTGTCATTGGATGATGTTCCCACTGAAAAAAAAAGTTACTAATGTTTCAGTCGAACTTAATTATGTTTTGATAACAGGCCCAGAAGAATTTAACCAGTACAAGAAACTGATTGTGTCCAAGTTCTTTCTGCTGCTGGCGTCGTGTGCTCAGCTGGCGGCCAAGATGAGTGACCTGCAGACGCCGCTAAACGCCAGCCGCGTGCGCAGCGCGCTCCTGCAACTAGGCATCGACCACTCGACGGCCGAGATCGTCAGAATGGAAAGCCGTGTATTTGGTGTTCTAGGTAAAGGATAGACCAGACTGTTGCGAACAACGTCCCAACAGAGGTGACCTTGCTAGTTTAAATCCGTGTAGACAGCATTTGTAATCCATGACCTTCAACGCCCTTGGATGGGAGGAGTGTTTTCCAAAACTGTGACTGATTTGTGAACGTTTTGGCGCGTGGTTTACATGCATGTAGCCGCAACACTAACCAAACACACAAAATCAAGCTCCAACCAAGGTGACTTTAGTTGGAAGGCAACGTCTGGTCCACTCTTTAGTGCTTTTACAGTGTGGTTTGTTTTTACAAGTAGATATTTTTTTATCAGTACCTTTTACTTTTTAGGGTTTCGCTGTCGAGTCGTGTCTCTTATGACCTGTACTTTTAAACCCGATTATGGCTAGTCTAACTGTATTTGTATCACTGTATCAGGTCGTTATCATGGCTAATAAATTAATAATATATTTTGCTAGTAAAAAAGTCGTAGAAGGTAGTAGTAGTAGTGATTGAAAATTCTTTTATTTGGGTAGGTGTGATACACTTTTTTACAGCTGACCTGATTTGGATATAATGTGTCACACGGAAATTAAAACGCTGTCTGCCAAATAGTAGAAAACATATAATTTAATAAAAATCTAGCTCATCATGCATTATTTTGATTCGGTACCTTTATACAGTACGGCCGATGTAACTTGGCGAGTCTAGGCGAAAGAAAAAAAAGCCAATAACAGCTCTTAACAGGAACAACAACTGCTAATGGCTATTTTTTTAAACCATTCACTTTTTAAAAGTGCACAAGCGCTAAAGTTCGCAGAGCCTAACTTTAGACTCGCCAAGGCAACGGCCGATGTACGCCGTACTGTACCATGTCTATGTGTGTGTATTTAAGATGGTCTGGATGATAATTACGTTAGCAGTTTTTTTTTAAGAGAACAATCTCGATGTTCCAAAATCACATGAAAATTAATAGACAGATCAGATTAATAGACATATCCCTGAGCAATGTTTACGCGTAAGCATGTGGGGCGAGGGTTAGATCATTGCTTACTTTTGCTGACGAGGGGGAGGGGGGTTAATATTTGCAAAAAAATCTGCTAACGTAATACTTGAACGGCCCCTATGTCTGTTGGATCACACTACTAGCAAAAGATTAAATTTTTTCCCAAGCAATACGACGACGTATTTTGTTTTAGATTACCATATTCCAGTTTGGAATTCGTTGGAGACAGCTGAATTTTTAGCAGATCGCGTGGGACTGAATTCGTCTGTGATCATTAAGGCGCTGGAAGTCGTGATCAATGCCATGGAGTACCGCCGTGATGTCTTCGAACTCAACATGAAGAGCTGGATCGCTCGCAATAGACCCACTAATGTATCACCACCAAGTGAGTGCCCACTTTATCAATATATTACTTTAACAAGGACTCATTTTGCCAGTTGTAATTACTTTTAGTAGGAAGAGAAGTCTGTGATCATCACTAACAGTCGAGTCGTTATAATATAAGATATAATATTACATAAGTTAGGATCAACGCTCATTTTTTAGCTTCCATTCGTGGCACACTGCGCGACAAAACAATCAAAAGCATAAGCAGTTAGTGAAATGTTTATGTACGCGGTAAATAAGTTGAACCAAAATGGCCGTTTTTATTATGGATAGCGTAGCCCTTCGCTTCGATTTTTTTTTTATGGTAGGTAAAATCATCCAATGACAAATCCCGCCCATGGGTGGAGCGTGAAATAGTGTCAGACTCTTACTGACTAAAAACCTATCCTGTTCCTTCCCTGCCTTGGTTCCAGGGCCCTGGTATGCATTTTCATACCTTCCCAGAGCCCCAGACTAGGCCTCGACCCTACTGGGCCCCTACGGTTTGCTGACAACTCCTTGAGGCGCACGGGAACAGTGCGCGCCGTAAACGACTTGGGCTCGGTCCGGTCTGTTACCGGACAAACGGACAGCGAGCTACCCATTGCCCGCCGTCCGCAAGCCCGCGCCTACGGTGGCCGGATCAGATTTGGATCGGAATTACGGCAGCGGCTGCGGCGTGAGCGCCGTTGTCTGATACGGTCAGCCTCCTCCTTTGCTAGCATTACAGCTTCGCAGAAGGAGGTGACCGCCTGCCACTCCTCCTCGCTCCGGAGCATGGCTTGAACCAAGGCCCGTCGCGAGAGATCATCGCTACCGATCACCCTCATGAGGACACGGCGATGCTCTTCCCAAGCGGGACACACTTCTACCGTGTGCTCCACCGGGTCCACCGGGCGTTCCCCCCCGCTTCGATTGAGTCGCGAAAATCTGTTATTGCGTATTGAATGTCGATGCCATTTTAGTACAACTTTTATACCGTGTATTTTGCCTTAGATTTGAAATAATATATTTCATAATCGAGTTAAGTGACCTCTACACACCTCGCGTGAAGAGTTGTCCAAAATTCTTCACACATAGGTACTCGTAGTTACTACATGTGAGAAGGTGGTATCCATCTGCTTTAGCATAGACTGGGAGCCAGCTTTGTACATACGACATTATCATCATCATCATTTCAATCTGTTCCAGTCAATCCACTGTCCACTGATGGACATAGGTTTCCCCCGAGTTGGCTAAACAACCGGTTCTGTTCGTCTCGAATCCCCCGGGTTTCCATGACCCCCACCAGGTTATTGGTCAACCTTGGGAGGCCTTGCCTTCTTCTGGTTCGCGGTCGCCATCCAAAAACCTTTCAGCTATCTGTTCTGTGAGCGATATGCCTTGTTAGTGGATAAGGCACTACAACTACAACTGAAGATTTCGATTCTTCGGGTTATGTATATTACGCGGCAAATAAGTTGAAACCATCAGGTGGGATCGCAGTAAAGTACTAGTTTAAATCAATAAAAAAAAATACTATGGTTATGCGCAGACCAGCCACTTCGATTGACTCAGACTCGAAAATCGGTTACTGCGCATTCAAGGTTAACCCTTCATGATGGTTCAGCTTGTGTGACGTGGATTATAACCGATTTTCGGGTCTCAATCAAAGTGGTAACAGCAGCAAATGGTTCAACTTATTTGCCGCGTATACCTTGGTTTGCCTGAGATAGAGATGGAGGGATTGTGTGAGGAGTGATATGAAAGAAAAGGGAGTTAGTGATAGCGTGACGAGTGACAGGAGAGAATGGAAGAAAAACATGCGCCGACCCCAAATAAAACGGGATAAGGGCAGGAAGATGATGATGATGATGATGACCTTGGTTTGCCTGCGTGAACTCCGTCGCGCACACACATTCAGGGAAATGCTTAGCGGAGTGTCGTTTAATATATAGGTGGGAATGGGAGCGCGGTGAGGTTGAGCATGCACAACCTGCACGTGTGCGCGGCAGGCGTGGTGGCGACGCTGCGCTACATGCAGCACCCCGAGCGCAACGCCGCCGTCGCCAAGTTGGCGCACCTGCTGGACGTGGACCGCTGCTACCTGCGCGCCATGGTGCACGCCATCCTCAAAACCATCTTCACACCGCAAGAGCCAAGTGTGCCCAGCTCCAAGAAGCGGCGATACGTTTAGATGCTACTCTACTTTTAAAAAATGTTCGTAATTTTCAATATGTCAATGCTTCTTCTGCTGAAAATCTTGGTTGTTAAACCACAAGGTTGTTAGGTCTACCCTATTTATTAGTACATCTCTATTCTATCCTATGTATTACCATCGCCTTACTTACCTTTTGTTTATAATTAAAGTAGTGAATAATAGAATCCTCGGCACACAGGTTGAACCATCATGGCGGTCGACCTTGAATGTGCAGTAGTAACCGATTTTCGGGCCTCAATCGAAGTCATAGCGACGGGTTCAACTTATTTGCCGCATACCTATAACATCAATAGGCCGAAATTCAAATTTTCTTAAGCTTTTTTGCATTTTGCATGTCAGTGTCAAGTAGATAAAAGTACGATTCGAGAGTATTTCACGAAAAAGTTATTCATTCAATAAGGTAAGACGAACTAGGAAGGCTGTGCTGATGATTTTTATTATTCTTCAGATAAATACGTATTGTGCCCGCGAATCATTTGCGTTTTAACCCGCAAAATGTAATTTCACAGCCTAATCTAGCTTTTACTTTCAATTTTATCTTTTCTTCAGTATTTGGACAGCGAAATATTATATTTAAGTTTTGGTCGACTTTTGCCGACTTACCTACCTTTGTGTGTTAAGGTTAGGTTAATAAAATTAAAATTATATTAATTTAAACTTTAGGTTATGTTTCCTCATTAAAATAATAAACTAAGCTGTCCATAGAGGCTACTCTGTACCAGTTTTTACTAGGTCTTATATGCGTTTTTTTACCCGAGATAGATGAAGTAGCGTAATGTTTTCGAGTGTTTGTTCGTACCTTACGACGTTAAAAAAGAAAAGATACAGTAAAGCTAAAAGGAAAGGTCCTTTTAGCTTTACTGTATCTTTTCTGTATCTAAAAAGTATAGAAAGAAGTAAAATATAGATTGTTCCAAACAAGATCTAATTTCAAGCAGTGTGATGTAGTTGGGGGCAATACATGTCATCATTTCAGCCGAAAGACATCCACTGTTGGAGATAGGCCTCGCCCAAGTGCCGCCACAATAAACTGTCCTGTGCGTCATGCATCTACCGGATTCCCGCAACCTTTACCAGGTTATCGGTCCACCTTGTAGGAGGCCTTCCAACGCTGCGTCTTCCGGTACGTGGTCGCCATTCCAGAACCTTCCGGCCCCAACGGCTATCCGTTCTGCGAGCAATGTGCCCATTGCCACTTAAGTTTTGGCAACTCTTCGTGCTATGTCGGTAACCTTGGTTCTGCTGCGGATATCCTCATTCCTGATTCGATCACGCAAGGAAACTCCGAGCATAGGCCTTTCCATTGCCGTTTGGGTGACTTTAAGTCTTCTTATGAGGACCATTGTAAGCGACCATGTTTCGGAGCCATATGTCATCACTGGCAACACGCACTGGTATAGACTTTCGTCTTGAGATACTGTAGTATATTAGACTAGAAGATACTGCCCAGCTTCCCGAACGCTGCCCAGCCGATTCGGATTTCGGATTCGACAATTGATCTCTTTCTCGAAGTTAGACCTACCTAACTGGACTACCTAACCGTCTGTCCCAGGTAAATATAGTCGTCTACAACTTAGAGTGTAGAGTTTTCGATCTTGATAGGAGTGGGTGCTACATGGCTGTTTACCATAACTTTGGTTTTGTCCATGTTCATTTTAAGTCCCAGTCTTTCGAAAGCTCTACTGAGGTCACCAACCATTGTACTGAGCTCCTCCGTAGTCTCAGCCATGACTAATATGTCGTCGGCAAACCGATGGTGAGTGATGTACTCGCCATTGACATTAATGCCTAGCCCTCTCCATTCCAGACATCAACTATTGCTGCCGTGAACAATTTTGAAGAAATAACGTCTCCCTGCCTCACACCCCGCTGCAGGAGGATAGGTTTCGAGGTCTGGTCTTGTAGTCGTACTGACATGGTGGCGTTTTTGTACAAACACTTCAGCACTTCGAAGTACCGATACTCAATTTGGCAATGTTGGAGAGACTGCAGTACAGCCCAAGTCTCGATAGAATCAAAGGTAGTCCACAAACGCTAAGCAGAGAGGTTGATTATACTCCTCAGTCTTCTGAATAGCCTGCCGTAGCGTATGTATGTGGTCCACGGTGCTGAAGCCTTTTCGGAATCAGGCTTGTTCGGGAGGCTGGAAGTCGTCGAACCTGCGCGCGAGACGACTCGTGATGACTCTGGAAAACAGCTTGTAGACATGGCTCAGAAGTGAGATGGGCCTTTAATTCTTAAGCAGGGCATTGTCTCCCTTCTTAAAGAAGAGTACCACCACGCCTCTGCTCCTTGCCTGTGGCGTTTTTCCCTCGAGTATGACGGAATTAAATAACTTCTGAAGGGCCTTAAGAATCGGTTTTCCACCCGCCTTCAGTTTTTCAGCTGCTTCAGAGCCATCCTAATCTCGTACAGGCTGACGTCCAGGATATCTTCGGTATAGTGTCGAGTCAATCTAGCTCTTGGGTCTTTTGCTAGATTCGCAGCTGGTTTAGTGACAGCCGTGTATAACTGTCAATAAAAAGTCTCGATCTCTTTCAGAAGCTCCGATTTGGCAGATATGACTCTGTCATCGTTGGTCTTCAGTTTTGTGAGCTGGCTTTGCCCAATAGACAGATTCCGTGCAAACACTTTAAAGCCCTTATTCCGCTGAGTCGTATCCTTGCGGTCTTAAAGTGGAGAAGGTCGCGTTTCAGAGATTTGGAGATTTCTATTGAGCTGTCGGTATTTGCACGCATCGTCTGAAGACTGCAGAATCATCTCACGCCTGTTCTTCATTAGCTCGAGAGTCGAATCAGAGAACCCCATGTTCTTATGTATACGGTGAGTTTTGGAAAACTTAGAACCGACCGTATGGACAGTTTCCACGAACCCATCGTTATATTCGCCACGGAGCTTCCTAGGCACACGAAACGATTGTGAAGTTCAACCTGAAAGCGCTCGGGGTTTTGGATCTGAATCTGAGCTGGACGGAGCGTAGATTTCATCAGGCGAGACCTTTCAAGCTTAATATTAATATTCAATGTGCCTCTTACTATACGGTGATCACTTCCAGTTTTCACCGCGTTGATCAAAGAGACATCATTGAATATTTGCTTTTTCGTCGACAAGATAAAGTCAATCTCATTTTTAGTTGCACCGTCAGGACTTTGCCAGGTCCACTTCCTTAAGTTCATCATGTACAGGCCCTCCTTCTCCATAAAACTAGCCAGTAGGTGTCCCCGGTGGTTACGACGTCCAAATCCAAATTGGCCCACTCGCAGCTCGTCACCGCTTCGTTTGCCCAGTTTCGCGTTAAAGTCCCCCCATGACCACGGTGCAGTGAGTCTTATAACTATGCATGGCTCTGGATACATCCTCATACCTCCTCGTTGGGGTGTGTCGAGGTCGGGGCGTAAACCTGTATGACCTTCAACGAATATCTTGATGATACTCTTGAATATAAGATACGCCACCCTGGTCGATACTCTCTTGATCTTCACTACATTGCTCACAAGGGACTTGTGGACGAAAAACCCGACACCACCCTGGGACTGCTGGTCACCCTTCCGGAAATAGAGCAGTTTACCGGATTTGAGAATTATCATGTCCTCCCCCTGTTTTCGGACTTCATATAATCCCACAATACGCCATCGTAACCTGCTCAATTCCTCCTCAAGTTCGGTGATTCGCCATAACGCTACGCTTGGCAGGTGGGTTGGCGATCGCAGTGTGGTTGTTAAAATGTTCAAAGAATGCTGCTGCCCATCACTTAGTCGCCTCTTAAGACACCCACGGGAAAAGATGGGATGGTGTTATTCTTTCACGTCCGGACACCATACGGTCCCATATCGACTTCGTTCGAGCGTTATGTTATCTGTTGATACATATCAGCTAGAACTTAAATAATGCCACCAATTGCAGAAAGCGAAAGCTGAAAAGCGCTTTTTCTGGCACTTTTCTCTTTGCTTACATATCTTAGTTATTTTTCTTTTTTGTAACTTGTTCCAATAGTTATGAAATAAGTATATCATATGTAAATCAATAACTTTTATCAACGAAAATGCGATAACATTTTTGTTTGGGTAAATGTATTGTAATAATTTTACGATTTTTCTAAAACTTCTACAAATTGTTGTAGATTTTTCTATTGACAGTTGCGAGCAAGGAATCCTTACGCATGGCAATTGACTGTAAAGTAATTAATACTGATAATGTACGGTCAGAACCAGTAACGTGTTTTCGTAAACATGCAAACTGCAATAATTTAGATTTAAGATAAATGTAAATTAAGAATTGAACAGTTTTGATTAGAAAATATAATCGACAGTTTTTCCATTTTTGTGAGTTTTATTTTAGCTTTAGTTCCCCGAGTGCTCCTGAGGCCCTACCACGAGCTCGACATTTGACGACCCAAACTGAACTGTTAAAGGGATACAGTTGTGTTGGGTGTATAGCTCCTTCTCTCTTTTTCTACGTGCGTTTGCCCGATTAGGCCCCTCAGAATCTGCGTATTCGTTCACCAATCGAATTTATAGGTGTGCATAGGGGGCCGTGCTGAAAAAACATTTTTATGAAAATATCTAAAAAAACTGCTACATTAGGCTAAGAACTCACGGTAGGTTTATATGTAAAAAAAGTATAGGTGACGCGTTTTATGCCCGCGGTGTGCGCGGTTGTTTGCGGCTCCCGCTGCACCGACGCGACGGGCAACTTGTACAATGGCGAAAGCCGCGGTCACCCGCAGCTTCGTCAGGTTGCGTCTGTACGCCCTGCGGTCGGCTTTAGAGGTGCGTTTGCCCAGTAACAGCAGTAGTAGTAGCAGCCCTCGGCTCCATAACACACTCGCCTTCGGCTCGTGAGAATTCCGCATCGGTCGCAATGACAAACTTTCTGAACTTGTATCAGAATGTACTATTTTTGCAACATAAACGGCTGCATCTTTTCTTTTCGTTAATTTACAACATTTTTTTTTTTACTGCTTCAAGAGACTGCCGACTTGAGTAAATGTGTTAATTTCAACTCGATACTTTCACGCGTTACCGAGATAGTGTCTTAACTGACAGACAGACAGATGAACAAAAAAATTATCCTATAAGGGTTCCGTTTTATCCTTTTGAGGTACGGAGCCGATATAGAAACTATATGGCTCAGGTAAATTTCACCTTGGTTACAATGACAAATTTTCTCCACTTGTATCATAATATAGGTACTATTTCCATATATTAAACAAAAAAAAAAAATTATAGGTAGAAGTTGAAGTACGGGTTCTGGTCTAAAGAGCCCCACGAACCTTAATATAGTGGCTGGTAGGGCACACCTATTGTCTTTCTATTGTCTATATTTACGGTATTCAATTAAGTATTCGTAAGTAGAACAATTAATTATTATTTTTATAGTGACATTCTGCGAGTTGATTATTAGATTGTTATAAGAAAGTAGGTAAATCTCCTATAACTGCGCCCAAATCCAGCTTTGTAGCAAACTACAAGGATTGATAAGTATTTTATAAGAACAGAAAAGTAGTCTTGAAGAATAGTATATAAGTAGTAATTTCACTTGTCTATATGTCGTGCCCGACATCGTTTATTTAATTTATGTAAGCCAATCGCAAGAGAATGAGGTACTGTTGGGTGGACTCACATTAGCTGTATCTAACAACTTATTTGAATTCCGCTTTAATGTCTCCTTATATCATACTTATTACATTATTTATAGTTCTTTGCACAAGTTAGTGTGTGGAGGTTACGCAGCGCATCCGATATTAAAGTGTACGTTTGTTGTGGCGGGCCTTGCTTTGATCGGTGAGACGCGAAATATGGCTGCACCGCCGGAACTCGGCGCCCCGCGCCGTGCCGTGCCGGTTTAATATCCACGTCAATCAAACGCACAACGTTCGGCATTACTATTGAAATATAATTATTAAAAAGAGAATGTACAACAACCCTTATGTAACATTTTTGGTCAACTAATTACGCCGTTAAATTTTGGACGTTTTAATCCCGTGGAGGATCGATTCGGTACATGAAACACTATCGACTTGTAAAGATAAAATTGAAAAGTATTGTACTTATTTCTAAAAGTCGAGGTAATATACTCGTACGGTACCCAAGTGTGATTTTTTTTTTTTTAAGTAAACCTGTCGATAACCTTGTAGGTTGTTGTCGGTCGTTGCGTACTAACTACTTACAGTTCATTGGCCTCGCTCAGCTGACTTTTACTCAAAGAAATTAATTTCGTACATGCGTAAATTAATTCGAGTTTAAAAAAAACTACTTTATTTTTTAAATTTCTCTTTACAAATCGATAGTGTTTCATGCACCTAATCGACCCTCCGCGGGATTAAAACGACCAAAATTTAACGGTGTATATTGCACGTATATTGTTTCTATTCCAATAACATTACCAAATTACAATCTAATACTAACAATAAACACTAAGCTACCAAGGTCGCTCTATTGTCGAGTTTTTGGCTAAAATTAATTGCTATAAAGTTTTAGCATTATGTTTTCAAATCGAAAAAAGTGTAGGTACACATGACTATTTGTTTATTATTACTGAAACGCTATCACCTCTGAAAAATGAAATTTTTAATTGTTTTTAATATTGTAAGTTTTAAATTCAGGCATAATTTACTCTGTCAATTTCTGTATATTCCATGTGAATTCTTCTATTGACTTACAACAAATATAATTTAGAATTACTGAAAAAAAAACTTCATACGAAAAACACACTTTTTTATAATATATACTTACATAGCGTAACTTTTAATCGATTGCATTTTTAGTGGCATTTTAATAAAAGATGGATGAAATTTAATTAAACTGTATTGTAGAGCGGTTTACGGCAGCGACCTTTCAATCCACAAAATGTTAACAACTTATAAAAATTATGAATTAACATCCACGAGGCGAGGGTCCGGTGCGGGGAGGAGGGGGGTTAAGGGTTCACCACAATAGACGTTGCTCAAGGGTGCCCAATAAAAACTTGACAAATGGCGTTTCATAATCGTGTTGCATTCCAAGCCTCGTCACAGCGATCCCGGATTGTCCTCCCTCTGGAAAATATGTCTCTTGTTCAGAAATTTCCTCGTGTGGTGACACCGCTACTATATCATATCACATTTCATTGCATGTTAAGGGAAGCTACACTACTTTTTGCGTAAGAGATGATTTTATTGCCACAATATGTATTTCATGGCATAATCTCTAGGGTTCCGTGCCAAAATGGTACAAACGGAACCCTTTATTTCGAGAACTACTAAAGCTTACGTTATTTATATGATTGGAATAATATAAAACACATTACATTTTAAAACTATTCAACAAATATTGTTTTTATTTTCTTTGCAACAACATCATTTACTGAATAATTAACCTTTTTTTTTTTTTTTTTTTTTTTATATTTTATAAACTAGCACTTGACTGCAATCCTACCTGATGGTAAGCAGTGATGCAATCGTCGATGGTAAAGCGCACTAGTTTATTAAGAGCCTATTCACTCTAGCCTTGAAGACGCCTAAATTATAATTGGCCGGGAAAACCGCAGCAGGCAAATTGTTCCAGTCCCTCGATGTACGCGGTATAAACGACGAGGCAAAACGCTTAGTCCGGACCGTGGAAGTTTCAACAACGTAAGGGTGGATATTTGCCGTACGCCGGGTTGTTCGATGATAGAAAGGAGATGGCGGTATCAAGTCATGCAATTCCCGCGCACACTCTCCAAAATGCATCCTGTAAAACACCGAAAGGCTGGCTACTCTACGCCTGTGCTCGAGGCTTTGTAGATTGGACTTAACCAAGTCTGGATCACCAATTAGCCTCTTCGCACGCCTTTCCACCGAGTCCAAAGCTGCTAGGTGGCATTTTGCAGCACCAGCCCATATGTGGCTGCAGTACTCCACACACGAACGGACTTGTGCTTTGTATAAGATTAGAAGCTGTTCCGGTGTGAAGTACCGCCGGACTTTTGCTAGAACGCCGAGTTTCCTAGCAGCTACCTTAGCTTTGGACTCAATGAACCGCCCAAAGTTGAGGTCTGAGGAAATTTCTACCCCCAAGAGCTGAAGGCGGTCGGTGCACTCCAGGGATACATTCTGGAAAGCAGGAGCCAAGGTGAACGGGCTCCTTTTGGCGGTGAACAGACACGCTTGTGTTTTGGTGGCGTTGAATCCCACAATATTGGCTTCGCCCCATTTGGAGACTGCCTGAAGTGAAGCATTCGTCCGCTCCACCATAGCCTCCCTTTCAGCCTGGATCAGCTCTTTACTAGCCCGAGGAGTTGGCAGGTATCTGTCTACAACTGTGCTATCATCTGCATACCCATAGATACCGGGCATCAGCAGATCGTTGATATGCAGGAGGAAGAGAGTTGCAGAGAGAACAGACCCCTGAGGAACTCCGGCATTAGTCGTCATGGGCTCTGATGAGCATCCGTTGACAACAACTCGGAGAGACCGTTCACTCAGGAAGTCTTTTACCCAACTAATCAGGCCAGGGGAAATGCCGTACGCTGGAAGCTTACTCAAAAAAATACCTAAATAATTCTATCCATCTGTGCCGCGTAGTTTTTGGCGATGATGAAGATTATGCAAAACTTAAAACCGAATTACGCAAAACTATATCTGCAATAAATGTATTAGATGAAGCGTTTTAGAAATAAGCAAATCTCTTCAAAACATTAGTTTGACAATAAATGAACAGAAATATTATAAAAGCGAAAGTTAAATTGAAATTTTGCGCACGAATAGACATTGTCCTGGATAGCACGTACATAGGATACTGTTTATTCTGGGAGGATGTTCTTTTCGTATAATTTACTACGTTCACGCGAGCAAAGCCGCTGGCAGAACTAGTTATAGCATATTAACTTAGACAATGGGACGATAATGTATATTCTATTTTGTATTTTTACGACGGGTAAACAAAAGACAGAAAGAAAAATCATTTTACTTGGTGCAAAATGGCGCAAGTTTAGCGACTAAAAACTATAATTATACTTTGTGAAAAATATGCGCCACGTCCGCGCAAAACGGCCGAACGCTCAGCATAACGCCGTGACCTCATGCAAAATTAAATGAGTCTACAGCGCTTGTTTTCAGCGCGGGCAGGTGACGGTTTTGACATAAAGTCGTTGGCAGGTATTTTGTGTAAATAGATTTGAAAAATAATGAATAAATATAGAGGAAATACAAATACGAACTACAGAACCCTTAGTAAACTAGTCCTATTCTCTCTGTGCTTACTTCTTTGAAGACGTACCCAAATTAAATGAGTAGTAATCGATGCTTGCTGAAGGTAACCACCACGATAATTGCGGTAGGTACTATGTCACTGTTGGAATAGCGATTAGACCACAAATGTAACGTCATGGCCACAGCCTGTGGAGTGGCTGTAAGACCACTACGTACCATTACCGGCTCCTCGCATGATCTTGATCTCAATTAACATTACCGCATACTCCGTGCGGCTTATTGAGCAGCAGTCAGCATAAATTAAACCTAAACATGAATGCTGAAGACAGACACGAAACGTATTATTACGATATCACTTGAAATAATTCTCCTTAGTCAATTACTGCGTTGTTATAACAAAACAAGTGAATTCTTGAGGTAAGAAAGAACTATGAAAATTAAGATTTCTGTTCTGAAATTCCCTATTTCAATACCAAATTTTGGCAAGAAAATTTGGTATTGAAGTAGGGTAAATGAGTCAATGAACTTGTAGGTAGTTGTCGGTCGTTGCGTGCTATCCTATACCTACAGGTCATTGAAATTAAATTCTTACATTCGTGATTAATTTGAGTTTAAAAAAAATACTTTATTTTTTAATTTTATCTTTACAAATCGATAGTGTTTCATGTACCGAATCGACCCTCCACGGGATTAAAACGATAAAAAATTAACGGTGTATATCAGAAATTGGAGGTAAGAGAAACATGACACAGGAAAGTAATCGCCATCGTTTTGATAGAGAAGGCAGCTTGGTTTTGGACGTGTGTATAGATTTATGTGCACACTGTTTCTGTGGGTGTCACGGATTTTCTATCACAGGAAGCGCTTCAAACTTAAGCACACATAGCTTAAGCGCATCGCACCTCAACGTGACGAACAACTATACCAAACAATTACTATCTGGCCCGTTCGTCAGTCTTGTAGTACCTAATTCGTATATTAAAAAAAAAACATTTCTACATTTTTCATTTATTAATTAGCCAATACAATAATTACATAACAATGACTTTACCTTCATAAACATTGTCGAAGGTCGGCCGTTTAATCTGGCATAAACATCCCGAAAACTCGTAAAGTAAGTCTCGCCACTATTATTAGGCACTAGCGGGTACTGCTGGGTAAAGAATGCCGTAATAAGGGGCGGTATTAGCCGGGCCAAAATATTGTGCCACGTCACTAGCGAGCGAGGGGGGCGCCCACCGGCAGTATTATTAAAAATAATTTCTCATTTTTATTGCCCGCTCTTAAGCTAGTGGTGTAATAAATGACTACAATTTTATTACATTCACTGTTGTTGCAGCTAGTTCGAAACGTTGATATCATGTAGAGGTATTTTGATTATCTTGTCATGGTGGTGGCAAATGATGAAAATGAATAAATTAATTAAAAGTGACTATTTGTTGTATCTTTTTATTTATTTATTTGATTCTTTAGGGCCACCGCTGCGTAAAGCGGGAGCACGCGCGTGCAACCGCGCGACCCTATGCGCGTGTATCGTCTGCGGCGGCATCGGTCCCCGGAGTGAAAACCGGAGTATTACCTGCGCAGAGTAGCTAGTTCAACTATAACATTGTGTAGGTAGTCGTGTCGATGGAGAACTTTAATTTATTATTACGTAGCAAAAAGGGCGCAGGGCGCGGCTGCCCGCGACGGGCCCCGCGCGACGAGCCCGGACGGAGCACTTTTTTATGGGCCCGCGCGTGCTCGCGCTTAACGCAGCGTTGGCCCTTATGCATGCAGATTATAATGGTAGTAAGCGCAATACCAAATAACATTAGCATAGCATATACAGCCTTTTTTAACTTTTTGACCCACTTTTGGGACTCAAACCTCCTATTTAAGAGATATAATGGACTGAAATTTAGAAATAATAAAATAATCCACCTCGCGGACCCAGTGCGGATTGGTGACAGTCACGTTTTCGAATTTTTAGTTCTAGAACATGCCACATATCAAACAACACGATGTTTTCTTTGACCATTTTGAGAGCAATAGTGAAGAAATAAATCACACAAACTAATGCCATTGGCTGGGTTTGAACCCGTGATCTACAACTCGTAAGTCGAATAATAAATCACTAGACGCTACGCTAGTCACTTTTTTTTACGACGGAGATACATATAAAACATGAATTTAGAATTAAACAACAACACAATATTATTACTTTGATTGTGAAATAAAAATTAAATTAAAGTCATATGTGTAGTCTCAAACAAAAAAATATAAAATATTCGTGACTGCACCGCTCCGCGTAGCACTTTCGTAGCGGCGGCGGGCGGCGTAGCACCGAGCTTGCGTCAACGCACTGCGATAGAAACTGAAGAACTTTGGCAAATTGAATCTTCAACCTCATACGTTTTTGGTATATTACGAGCATTGAATATGTAAAAGAAATCTGCTCACTTGCAGAATATAGGAATATCGTGGTTCTCACTCACTGGGTTGTGGATCAGACAGCGGCACCACGTAATTTTTTTAGATACAGCTGCATTTTGTTAGACTGGATGAATAATGAAAAAAAAATGGTGTTGTTGTGTTTGAATTTTGGAAACAAGCAAATAGTATAATTAATTTGATTTTAATTAAATAAATTTAGTAGTACCGAAAGAGGCTCGTAGCAGGGTGCTACGAAAAGCTGCACTGCATTTGTGACGCAGATGTGACACGGTTTACGCAGTCGTTTGCAAGAGCGGATCGCGTGTTGCATTCCGCACGGAACAACTATGGCCTACAGATTGTTTTTCTGGGTCTGAATGTCTTATGCATGTAAAATTACATATTTGTGAACACACTCACGATTCAAAACATAAAAAAGAAAAACGTTAATTTTACAATTTTGAATTAAAATATATTTTTTATTAAGGGAAAATTACAAGATATTATTTTATAATTATATCCACAGTTTGCGCAAAGTATTGATGGCAAACAATATCTACCAAATCTTTACCTATTTACTAGTTAATGCGCTAGCTTTTTAACTACTAAAGTAACAAATTATATTATTGTACGTTAAGTTTTTTTTAAATATATGTATAAAGACTCCTTTATATGTATATAAAGTGTCACTGGTCAAATCCATGGAGTACAGGAGATATATCAATCAGGAGAAGTTGTCAGTTTTGCTAAGAGCTATTGCGTTTATTGTTTTTTGGCTGAAATTTTGGCCCGCACACAATAACCATCTGCTGGGGTATGATTTTACATGTTGGCATTAGGTAAAATAATAAAATACTTTAGCGACCCACCTCAGCTTTCCATTGCTGTTAGAAATTATTCAAATTCTTTGCTTCCTTCCTCATGAATCACTCTGTATATTGGTAAAAACCGCATGAAAATACGTTCAGTAATTTTTGAATTTATCGTGAACAGTCAGGCAGACAGAAACCAGTGGGGGATTTTATTTTATAATATGTAATAAAATACTAATATAATACAAATAATTGGGTTCAGGATGTTGATAGCGCTACGCCGTTTCTGCAGTGGATCAGATATGTTTGCTGAGACACACATGGCTTCAAAGACAAAAACCATAATGGAGGGTATGATTCTCCCCTGTTAGGTAATGTTGTTCACAAATGCATCATGAACAACCACCAGGTTTTAAAATAAATAGATAGAAAGTTTACTTACCTACATAGTTTTAAAGGGGAATGAAACTTTTGCCGTACATTGGTGGCATACAATCTTTTTTCTTTTCGCCAAAAGTGAAACCTAGGCCATTTCTTAAAGGACTGTATGAAAAATCAATAGCAAAAAGAATTATGTCTACCAAACGAAGTTAGAAAATATTTAGTAGATTGCTATAGGTGTTTTATTACTCGTTATTTTTGATTTTGGTTTCGGTATTTATTGTGGTGGTACGCATTCAATAGTGTCAATCACTATCGCAATACTAACGCGTATCTTTTTAATTCGTGTAACACTTTCTTTTTAACAGTTTCAGTGATGGAAAACGGCAAGTGTAAAAAAATGTTACAGGACTAACCAAGTTAATCTATTTTATCACTAGAAACTTCAAAATAAACGTATTTTCGTTCGGTAACGGTTTATGGATCTGTTTTTTTTTGTTATTGATTTCTCGTATTGTCCTCTAACATATAGGGCCTAACCTAGGTTTCATTTCTGGTGAAAATAAATAAGTAAATCATGCTAAAACTTTGTATTGGCTTTTGTAAATTGTTTACTAATCTGGTATTTACCAGAAGACGCAGCCATATGGTTGATGGGGACGATAGGTTTGGCCAGAACCTTTCGTCCCCATCAGCCATAAGTTCGGCAAGCAAGGAAGCCGTTGGAAGGCCTCCCACAAGACGGACCGATGACCTGGTGACGGTTGCGGGAATCCGATGGATGCGAGATGCAAAGGACCGATTGTTGTGGCGACACTTGGGGGAGGCCCATGTCCAACAGTGGACGTCTTTTAGCTGAAATGATGAAAAAGGCGATGTTTACTAACCCATATGGATGTCATTAATCCGCATTAAAAATTATTTTATTTATAAATAGACATATATTAATTAGCGAAAATATCAATTCATCATTGTGATTATCTCCTGATCTCCTCTCTATGGAGGTCAACTGGTCCATGTCAGTCCTTGTAGGTAAGTGACATTAGCTATCCAAACGCTAATGTCACTTACACTGATTAGATTACGTACTATGACTATTGGTTAGCAGTAGTCTATTCAGTCACAACGCCGACACCTATTAACGTCGGATGTGATTGATTTAAAGTTTTCCGCCCATACAACTAAAGCATTTTCCGCTGTATCTCTTCGCAAAGCTTGACAATACTCATTTCAAGGAATACATTTGTGATTTTTTATTGTATTATACACCGTTAAATTTTGGTCGTTTTAATCCCGCGGAGGATCGATTCGGTACATGAAACCCTATCTATTTGTAAAGATAAAAATGAAAAATAAAGTACTCTTTTTTTAAACCCGAATTAATTTACGCGTGTACGAAATTAATTTCTTTAAGTAAACGTCAGTTGATCGGGGTCAATGAACTGTAGGTAGTTAGTAGGCAACGACTGACTCTCCCTGAAATGTCATTGACTCGTTTACTTAAAGAAATTAATTTCGTAGATGTGTATATTAATTCGAGTTTTAGAAAAAAAGTACTTTATTTTTTTAATTTTATCTTTATAAATTAATAGTGTTTCATGTACCGAATCGACCCTCCAGGGGATTAAACCGACCAAAATTTAACGGTGTATTTTTATTTACTCGTGTGGTGATATGTGTAAAGCTCTATACTCTTTTAACACCCGTTGTTCACATCATATCTCTGGTGAAATAAATGATTTTAATATTTATGTTTAGGCACCTAATGGCCAACACTCTACGTCATAGCATAAAATCGAAACAAGTTTGTATTCCGTAAAGATTTTTTATTCGTATACACCGTTAAATTTTGATCATTTTAAACCCACAGAGGGTCGATTCGGTACATGAAACCCTATCGATCTGTAAAGATAAAAATAAAAAATAAAGTACACTTTTTTATAAATCGATAGTGTTTCGTGTACCGAATCGATCCTCCATGGGATTAAAACGACCAAAATTTAACGGTGTATTACATTAGGTACCTATCTGCTCAACCTTTGCAAGGTACTGAAAGATTGCAGGTACTAACTTTCAGCAACCATATCACTAAATAGTATAAAACAAAGTCGCTTTCCACTGTCTGTCCCTATGTATGCTTAGATCTTTAAAACTGCGCAACGGATTTTACTGCGGTTTTTTAATAGATAGAATAATTCAAGAGGAAGGTTTATATGAATAATACAGGCATAATATATTTAATATCACCATTGTGCTGCGTGCTTCGTCATTAGACGACAAATTATTTAACGTAAATTTTAAATCTCATGTAAGTGAACTATTGTAATATGTTCTTAAGAGAAATAAAGATTCTTTAAACTCATTGCACCTGTGCAAAGCTGGGGCGGATTGCTAGTTATTTATAAAAATGATGGCATATTTCTTAAAAAGTGTAAAACATGTTGGTCTATCTTTTTATTTCGTTTCGCTTTAAGTACAGCTAGCGGTGTGCACAACGACATGAGAAAAAAGTAAAAAAAAGTGAATCCGCTTTGGATCAATTTGTTTTCCCGTGTAATCCTGACTTTCAGCGGGGAGTGGTCGCTCGCTCCGCCCACTTCACTCTTCTCTTACAATTTTCCGTCACACTCTTTTCATTTCACATTTTTTGTTTAATTTTTCTCAATACAAAGAGAGTACCTATAGATAGCTGAGATATAGTTTGTGTACATTTTTACGTTACAGCCAAATGATCGCTTTGAGAGCATTGCTTTTTTAAGTAAAAATTTATAGAATTGGACCTGGCGTTGCTTTTAAGCTAAGCAAGCATCCTTTTACAACAAAAAACAATTATTTGTTGTCTTAGTCAAGAAGCTTCTCTGCCTGTGTGATGATGAACTCTACGATCATCATTGGTTTGCTGAATGTTCGAATAATGAAAAACTCCGTCAAGAAACAACTCTACACGCTCCATTAATTCTGGCTTCGTTTGCCTTTGAAAGCTCCTATTTACGATATGACTTAAACAGCAGATAAAGTTTTTATAAATGCAAAGTTCTAAGAAAAATCTAGATGTCGGGAAAATGGTGTTTTTCTTGTCTGAGTGTGGGGCGTGTCGGGAGCGCGCCCGCCCAGCGCGCGGCGCGGCGTGCACCGCAGTCGCTTCGTTGCCGCCGCGCGTTCTACACGTTTGCCCACCGACCGGGCCCGCGCTTCCTCGCTTTTTACGTACGACACGCAATTCCGTCGCGGAATAGGTAAGTCGATTTTTTAAACCTTTAATGGGTAGCTCTCAAATAATCACATTGTTTATGAAATAACAAGAATTTTTAAATAAGTTTCTAGATACTGTTAGTTATAAAAAGGTGTTACATAAGTTTACTTTAAAATTATTTCTGCTAATATTAATACCTACGTTTAGAATAAAAAAACTATAAATTTTATATACTTAAATCATAATTGATAGAACCATTCAACCTTCTTGATAGAATTGTGTAGCTGATTTATAAAAAATATATAAAGTAATATAATAAAAATAATTAAAAATAAGATCAAAGAAAACGAGTGGATTATTAATCGTTACCACATTTTTTTTTATAAATATAATACTTGGTCAAATAAGATAAAAGGAAAAATACTGGGATGTGGAAGATTTTCGTCTTTGTTGTTTGCATGTTTATAAGTACTAAAAATAAATGCGGTTACTTTTCTAGAAGAATCTATTTAAAAATAATCTTTATTTAAAGTGGTATTACATTTGAATAAAATTAAAGGATTAAGGTACCCCTATAGCATAAATAAAGAAAATGCCTCCAACGTACATACAGAGTGAAGCTGTGTGCACACCACACGTACGACATTCAAATAATAGGTAGCCAGTCAATTAATTAAGGCTCTGTTTTTAGGGTTCCGTACCACAATACGAAAAAACGGAACCCATAGAGGATTACTTTGTTGTCCGCCTGTTAGTCTGTCAAGACCCTTACCTCACATCTCGGGAACGCGTGGAGGTATCGAGTTGAAATTAAAACCATATACTCAAGTCTGTGGTCTCTTAAAGCTGTGAAAAAATCAACTTTGTAAGTTATCAAAAAAAAAAGATGCGGCCGTTTATGTTGCAAAAAAACGTACATTTCGACACTCTTAAGGGAATCAAAATTCATATGGTACTTTCCGTTGAGCTATAATCCTGAAATTTGGCTTGAAGCAAGATCTTATAGGACATGTATAGGAAAAAATCTGAAAACTGTTGTTACGTCACAAAAACAACACGTTTTGCGATAATAAACTCGCACTAAGGGTTTTTTTATGGTAGGTATAATTATCCCCTAAGGGTTTAGATACAAACGGAACCCTCAGTGCGCGAGCCCGATTCACACTTGCCTGGTTTCTTTTTTTATTTAATTGTCAAACGAATTGACTTGCTTGATTTAAAATATGGAAATCAATTCAGTTAAGTAACATAATACTTTCAGAATAAGCATATTTCTACAACGTGGATTAGTGAAAAAATGCAGGTACATTAAATTATATAAATAATAAAATAAAATTGCAAAACATGCGCAGAGCACCTGTAATAAGATTAAGGATTAAACTAAACTAAAAAAATATAATTTGGTTTTGCTTCACAATGTTACAAAACGAAAATCATAAAGTAGTTGTCATTAAATGCTTGCTAAATTTTTACCTTTAATACCAATTTATCATTAGGATTGGTAAAAATAAGGAATGCACTTTACACGAATATTCAAATGGCTACTTTAATTATAAGTAATTAAATTATTAAATATAATTAACATGTAAAAAAATAGTGGCCGAGAGCGAGTCGGACTTGTACACTAGTGTTCCGTACAAACTAACTTATATAAATAATTCAAGTCCCAAATCGTGTGTCAAAAACAGTATTTTTTTTGTGATGTACAAATTTACAGTTTTCAGATTTATTGCTATAGCTACTTGTGTTATAAGACCTTGCTTCATGCCAAATTTCAAGGTTTTAGGTTAAGAGAAAGTACCCTATGAATTTTGATTCTCTTGAAAATGTCGAAATATACGTTTTTTACGACATAAATGGCCGTATCTTTTTTTCTTTAACTTTGGACCAAATTCACCAAGAAACTTATCGCGATTATATAAAACAAAAAGCAGTTTGAGCGCCTAATGGAGATTATAGCTTCATTTTGCGTTTCACCGCGATGACTTGAACCTAGTTTACGCTAAACTCAGTTTCAATTCTTTTATTGTCACCCATGTTTACGACACGAGTCTTTAAACTAGATTACGCTGAGCTCAGTTTAGTTGAACTGAGTTTTTATATTGAATGATGAAATCAGCCCTTAGAAGTTTGATTTTTCACAGCTTCAAGGGACCGCAGACTTAAATATAGGTATGATTTTAATTTTAACTCGATACCTCCACGCGTTCCCGATAAGGGTCTTGATAGACATACAGACGGATAACAAAGTGATCTTATAAGGGTTCATTTTTTTCCCCTAGAAATGTCTTTTATCCATACTAAATATTTATTTTTATAGACATTTTGTATTAACTTTTAAAATATTGTATTCGACATTAGAAAGTTTCTAATTAATATACGGCTTCCAGTCTCTTTGTGCGCATAAATACAAGAAAGCAGAAAAGTTGCGAAGGGGTTACAAGTTCTTTTTTATTTTAATTGTTTATTCTAACATGTTTACAGTCTGACAAAAATAAAAATGGACATTTCGTCACAGAAAAACAGGCTATTGTTGCCTAAGAAGCCTCAGAAAGTCGGTCTTTTTCTTTTTAATTAAGGAGAGCTATCGCTTTTTATTTGTGGCGTAAACTTTCAGCTGTTGGAGAATACTGTGCTTGTTAATTTATTGTACATTTAAAAAGGGTGGACGCGAAGGAAACACCTGTAAAATAATTAATTTTATTTTTTGTATTGTGTGGAAAAGAATGTACCTAAAACAAGAACGCACGAGACTTTTACTTTAATTAATTTACTATTTTCATATTATTTATTAAAAAAGAACATTAAACACAAAGTTTTGGAAACTTATTTCAGTTTTAATCCGGATTCGAACGGGCGCAAGAAATAAAAACAATGGACTCTAAACGTTATGTCTTTGGTTAAATGGTAATTATTTTAAATATTTTAATAATCTGCAATGGCGATTTTAATCAACTTCATTTTATGAAAATCTTGAAATCTAATTACCTATATTTACATACTGCAAAAAAGACTTGATGAAGCCGAAAAAACATAAATCAATGTCAAAACTGATAACATTATCGGTCATAATCAAATTTGACTGCAAAAATCAGTCAAAGCTACTTTTGCAGATTGAATTTTAAAAATAGTTACGGAAGTTTATCATTGACCTTTCAAAATCATTTTAATAATATTTTAATAGTAATCCTTCAATACAGATAAGTTTTTCTAGTTCGTTGTATCACAATAACTGATTTTTAATAGAAATCCGCGACATTGGTAAAGTGTATTTTGCGAAACAAGTCAAAAGTGGATTTGACTGATTAACAGTTTTGACTAATAGATACATAGGGTGGGCTTCTCAATTGAGTATTTTGTTGTTGTGGTTTTCATGCTAAAGTAAACTTTAAGAAATACTCAAATTCAAATGCTTTAAGTACCTTGGGTATCAAAACACCCAGTGCGAGTGTGGTGCTCCTGACCAGACGATGGCCCACTTATTGGAGTGCCCAAAGTGTCCCTACACCTGCACTTTGGAGGACCTCAAAAATGCCACTGAGGCCGCTGTAAACGTGGCAACCTACTGGGCCCAGAAACTTTGAGGGAGGGGAGGGCCATCGATACGATAAGAAGAAGATCAAAAATCGCGGGTTAGAGTAATAACAAATTCTTTACGTATTATTGTGTAATATATTTTAGCTCATAAGATTGTTTTTATGTTTTACTGCTATAGTTACAGTTTTGTTACCGTAACCTGCCTATAGATAGTTATAGTTTTCTTACCGTAACCTGTCTATGGATAGTTAATAACCACAACCTGCCTAAGGATCTAAAGGCGGCTCTATCAGCAATAGCATACATCTTATATCTGTGTATTCATAGTATTTTTGGGTACAACTCGACTACAACAAATTGTTAGAAAATTCCTTTTTGAGATACTCGGAAACTGGTATCGTCGATCCACAACTACCCAACTTGTTCATACAAAAGTAGACTCTAAACATCGGAATTAAGGCCTATAGTGGCGTGGATGTGAGAGGACACCGGTGTCCTCTGAGCTAGGACAGATTAAAGGTGATACAAACAAACAGTCATAATTATGTGAGCGTTTTTTTTAATATCTGCAAAACGGCGCCACAATGCAACAAATATGTCGGTAAGTCGATTATTGCGGACACGAAGTCAAAGCCATATAAAAGTAACTTGTGTCCTTTCTTGGGGTTCAAGCTTACACTGTAACAAATTTCATCAATAACGGTTTAGTAGTTTAACCACGAAAGCATTATAGACAGACCGAGTTACTTTAACATTTATAGGTATTAGTTTAGATTTTATCTATTGCGGTGTTTTTAATATCGTGCGGATTTCATGACGCATGCGGATTTGCTCCGCATGCGTAACTTCCGCAAATGTCTTTTTTTATACAAGTATTTATTGTAATGCGTGTAATATTTTTTATACAAGTACCTATTTATTGAAATACACGTGGGATGCGCTTTTCGTTTTGAATTTTGAAATTTTCTATAAAAATAATTTTAAACAGTAAATCCGCATGCGTGATGCATGCATGATATTAAAAACACCCCATGCATGATATTAATTTATATTTAAGTATGTGTAGAAAACACATACTCTACATAAGCATTCGGTTTTTTTAGTATTAGGCTGTTTGGCAGCTTACAGCGCAACATAAAATATTTGAAATAAGCACATGATTTCTTTTTTTGAGCAAATTTGTTGAAAACCGTCGTTTAATACACGTGGGCATTCGTCGTTGTAGTCTCAACTCGACATTATCCTTCCTCGGTTCCAATGTTCACGTCTGTTTTACTAAAGTAATACGCGCTTTCACTAACCTACTTCACTAACACTTTTTTTTAGTCTGAATTAAATGTATTTTATATATTTTTATTTAACATTAACACTTAATGACATGTATGTAAATGAAAGTTCAAATACTCTTAAAAGTTCGTTTGAAATTTTCTGCGGATTGATTTGAAATCCAGCTGTGCATTAAAATTTGGGTACCATTACGAAACAAATAAATGAATTTGTAACAAGCATAATTACTTAAAAATAACTTATGGAACTATTGTGATGCAAAGACAAGTTAGGTACTTTGGCTCTTTCTTATCATTCAGGATTTGTCCAATGAAATTAAATATAGTTAATTCTTTATTTTTTAACAGAAGCAAAACTTGAAGTCATTATAAAAATATACTAAAGAAAAAAATGTCTTATTTTAGCACTTGATGTCTTGGGATCGGTGGTTAATTCTAATGAGTGATTGAGAGCATTTCCTTGTTCGGTCCGAATCTGATATCGTGATCTGACGTTGATCGGATAGTTCTAAATTCAGACGGGTTGGATTTGGACCTCGTTCGAAATCGCATCCTCTCATTGTAAGTACTACGTTTACTTACGACTGAAATTTTCGGATTCGGATTGAATAAAGTACGCCAAACTTGCAAAGAATGTGAACTTATCATAACGATTGGGTGTTTGCCAAGTACCCATTTTGTTGTTATAATTTTATTGAAAAGTTAACTTAAGAGCGGCCGTAACCGGAGGTACATTTCCATACAACCGGTTTTACGTGATGTTATTACACATCTTTCTTCAAATATTCTGAATACACTATTGTAGATACTATACACTCATGTAGATATTTTCTAGGCTTCAATAGAAATCAAATCATTTTGTGTAAAAATAATCCAGTAAAGAACTCGGAAAATCTACTATTTTACGTGCATTTTGGCGCTCTATAATATGCTCATATATATTAAAAATATAAAAAAGTACTTTTAGAGAAGCCTAATCAAGATTTTAAATAGTGTCAATTTTTGTCAAGAACTTTAAGGGTTTTAAAAACCCGTATTTCCTGGAACAAGTTTTGGTCTTGGAAATATTCGAGATAAGCAAGGAATTACCGAATGTCAACAGAGTCTTCAGGCGTTATATCTCTTTTTCGCGTACCTTAATAAAAATCGCAAGTAGAAAAAAAAAACAAACCCGTTGTAAATTATATAAGTTAGAATCCTTTCAAAGTTCACGGAAGAGGAAACTGTCAAGTAGTAGAAAAAAGAATGCACAAACTGAAATGTGATATCACCGTCATCAGAGTAGGTACCTGCGTACAAAACAAATCGCGAGATGTTCCGACCTCGTCGCCACTCTTTCTCATTCCTTTGAAATGCTAATTGCTGCTTCATTTGCTGTTTTCATAAAAGGATATTATTTTAGTGTTATTTGTTTTTTAGTATAAAACATTGTTTAATAGTAAACCCAATTGAGGCTTGATAACTTTTTGTACCGAAAATGTTTCAAACCGCCATTTTTACATATTTTGATTGAAAGATTATACTTTCGAATTGGTCCTTTAAAAATATCGTTTTGTTCTGATGATGAACTTCGAAGATATAGAACGAGACCCTTCGAAAAATCATGGCAGAACTGTCGTTTTAATATGTATTTTCATCGATATCTCGGTCAATCGACCGATCTTGAAAATTTTGGTTTTTATTGAAAGATTATATTTCCAAATCGGTTCCTTAGAAATATTGTTTTGATCTGATGATGAACTTCGAAGGTATAGAACGGAACTCTTCAGAAAATCATAGCAGAACTGTCGTGACAAGTAAAATTGCTTTGTTTATACATGCAATCGGTGACTGACTGAAAGAAGAAGGGGAGGAGATACATAGAACTGATCTGGTGATGAAGCCAGAAGGTAGGTAAGAACCGAAATTCTGTAATAAATCAGTATAGCCCAGCCATGTTCGGTATTATTAGAATTGTCGTGATGGTTTGATGATGGAACCGAATGGCGGAAGATATCTATTTAAGTTTGGCTGAGGGGTAATAATAATAATAATATAGCCTTTGTTCCTTAATTTTGTTACATTATTTTATAAAAGCTAAATAAAAAAGATAAACTAAATAATAAAATAACAAAAATAACCAGACTGGTATATTGGTTCCGGTTGGTTAAGGTCCCTTTCGGGTATAGGCCTCCTCCAAGGTTTTCCAGTTTGATCTGTCCCTAGCCTTGTTAATCCAGTCAGCTCCTGCTGTAGTTTTTATATCGTCGGCCCAACGTTCGTACGGGCGACCTCTGCTTCGGTGTCCACCTGGGCCTGGCCATAGCGTGGTTCGTTTTGTCCAACTGTAATCAGGAAGACGAGCGATATGTCCTGCCCATTTCCATTTCAGACGTTGGGCATGGTTTAGAGCATCTATGAAATTTGTTTTATTTCTTATATCTGTGTTTCGTTTTTTGTGTTTTATTTAGTTTGATGTTGAGGATGCTCCTCTCCATAGCCCTTTGACTTTTTTGGATCTTATTTCTGGTTTGGTAGTTGAATATCCATGTTTGTGAACCGTAGGTTAGACAAGGAAGCAAGCAAGAGTCCATTACCTTTTTCTTTACTTTTGTAGATAGCTTAGCCTTCAGTATCTCCTTCATACTCCAAAACTTTTTCCAGGTCGCGTTTATTCTCCTGTCAATTTCATCTTTGTGTCTTGTTTTTCTAAAGGAAACTTGTTTACCTAGGTATAGATAGTGTTCTACGTATTCAAGTGGTATTTGGTTTACTATGATAGGTTTTGGCTGTCTATTAGTCATAACTTTTGAGGTGTTAAGTTTCAACCCTATGTTTTCACTGGCAGTACATAGCTCTAATATCATGTCTTCTAGTTGTTTCGGGGATTTTGAAAATAGCACTATGTCATCGGCGAATCTCAGATGGCTCAGGTAGTTTCCATTGATGTATATTCCTTTTTGTTCCCATTTTAGGTCTTTCATAATGTATTATAGAACGGATATAAAAAATCTGAGGGGTACTACAACTAAAGACTTAGAAATAAAAACTTATTACAAAAAAAAATACAACCGACTTCAATGTAAAAAAAACACAAAGGTGTAAAATAACTTTAATTTCGTAGTGTCGTGTGTTTAACAACGAAGAGACCAAACTATTATACTCGTATTAACAGCGACTTCCGTAATTAAATTTATTTTGCACTTTTTTGTGTCGTATTCTGTTTTTACTTAGGTATAGTACGCGACAAATAAGTTTTGCTATGGTTTTTTGCTTCCCCCCATTTTGATGGAAACTCGAAAAGCATGATGATGGTTCAACTTGTGTGGAACCATAGCAAATGGTTTAATTCATTTTTCGCGTACTATACCTAAGTAAAAACAGAAGGCGACTTAATTACTTATTTTTCATTACTCATGCTCAGAAAGAAGGTCTGAAGTTGCCTGAGGAGCGGGTTGAAAGTAATACTTTTCATCCCTAGGGAGAATCACATTCAACTGACAGCTGTCAAATTATAAAAAAATAACTAGTTTTATTTCCACATTTCTATTGAACTATGTCCTAACTTTTTATCATCATCATCATCATCAGCCTTTTAATGTTCTCACTGCTGGGACACATGCCTCCTCTCTAGGAGAGGGTATGGGCCGTAATCCAACACGAGGGCCCAATGCGGGTTGGTGGATGTCACATATCTTCGAATTTTTAGTTCTAAGACATGCCGGTTTCCTCGCGATGTTTTCTTTCATCGTTTTGAGAGAAGTGGTGATGAAATAAATTATACAAAGTAATGCGCCTGGTTGGGTTTGAACCCGCGACCTACAACTCGTAAGTCGGGGCCGTTACCACTCGGCCACCACTGCTCACCACTTAACTTTCTATACAGCCACTCAAGTACAGTGTGATGTACAGAAATATAAAGATAAGTACATATTTTTTTAAATGACTTAATTATAATTTACTTTCAATAATTTCTTTAAAAGTGACATACTCGTAGATTTGAAAAATATATTTAGCATTTTTTCACTGATAAAAATGAAAAATGAGGGCCGATTGACCACAGAAAAAAAAAAAACAAAGTGGCGGGCAAATGGCGATCCGATCTTTTTTAGCTTTTTCGAGTTGTAGAATTTTGTTTATAAACATACTTATATTCATACGACAACCTTTGACGACGACTTAGGTTTTTATTTTCCTTTTATTCGTAATGAAAAGCAGTGTTTACCTCGGGTTAAAGACTTATTTAGTTCCTCGAAACAAACTTCTTCTCGGGACTAAATAAGTTACTTTCACCCCTAGAGTAGCAATGTACTATTAATAATACATATTTGTTAGAAAACATGAAAAGAAAGTATATGTAAATGGCATAGCTCTCTGTCCGGCTTACGACATCTTGTTGCAATGACCAAAAAGTAATGAATTCTACTTTTACCTAATAAATGTGCAACAAATAGAGGGTTCAAACTGTATCTCGTAATATATTTTTAAGGACCTAACTAGTATATTATTTGCATCGTAACAGCAACGCAAAATTAATGTGATTTGTTACCAAATGCGGATTGAATCGAATCATTCGTAATAGTTTGACAATAATAAAAATAATATATTATAATTGTTTTTTAAAGATTTCACGTTAGATATTGTTGTGTTATTTCTGTAAAACGTTTGAAGATAACTCCGATGGATTGATTTTATATTATGGCCGTGTCCACTGAAGACGGTCACTGCTCATAACACGTACCTAGCAATATAGAAAAGGTCTATACACAAAATATGTTGTATTTTATTAAATTACCGAGTCGAGTTCTTAAAATTTTAGACTTATTCCAAAATCATAAATTGAATGTAATGTCAACACAAATATGTACATCTAAACTAATAAATATTAAATTTTAACAGATAATATACAAACTAAAAATGATAATATGTACAAACGGGTAAAAAAAGAACTCATAGGGCATCAAAATATGCATCCATATCGATGTCAATGTAAAAAGTGCCCAAAACACTGGCAGCATTGCCACGTTGGATAGCAATGGTGACTCGTTGACCGAAGAAAAATCCAGCCCTCGGGTCACGCGAAGAGTCAACCAGCCGTTTGCTGATATATACTTTCAAAACATCCAAGTTATGCATTGATACGTGAATCACTGTATTTTTTTAATTTTACTGACAACTGTTAGTGTGAAATATGGGATTTTTTTAAATTTGGTTTAGGTGTTCTTAGATTAGTCAAGAATAACATTATATATTCTCGCAGCCTCAAACCAACTAGATTTGACCTTAATTGTTGGGTTTACAATAGCCTCCCTTTAAATAAGAATACGTCAGTGAATTGTGGTGCGTCGGTCAAAGATTTTGAGAAATCGAATCATCATCATCATCATTTCAACGGAAAGACGGCCACGGTTGGACATAGGCCTCCCCCAAGCGTCGCCACAATGACCGGTCCTATGCTTCTCACATCCATCGGACTCCAGCGACCCTGACCAGGTCATCGGTTCAGTTTGTGGGAGGCCTTCCAACGCTGCGTCTTCAGGAAATCGAAAAAAACAAATCGAGTCAAATCAAGCTAATTAAATTAATCGAGTTCAGTTAATTAAATAAAACATAATTTCATAAAATTATTTCTCGCTTCTGCCAGCGGTTTTGTTCGCATGAATGGGTAAATGCGCACGCGAAGACGACGTCGAAGTCAGATAAAAAGTAGCCTAACTTCTGCCTTGCGGTTCAACCTTACTCCGTAACAAACATTAAATCGATTTAGTAATTTAACCGTTAAAACGTAACAAACAGACAAAGATACTTTCACGTCTATAATGTAATTATGGATTTTTTCTTATACATACAGCCAACAACACAAGTTACCCCGAGTCAATAGTAACTATTTCCCATAGCTAGCTAGCCGCGGTTATGATGATATCAAGCGATTTATTTGTATCAAATTTATTAAAAAATCATCACATTTTTGCAGTTCAAAAACACTTTAAAAAAGCGATTTAATTGCATGCGTCGCCGGTCGTCACGCGGGTATAGGCAATGATTCTTATCAGGCCTTTATTGAAAAAGGGGCGGCCGCGTTCCTATCGCGCATAAATCAGGAGCTGCGTATTTCTTTCAGGCAATGTCGGCTCTTTTATTGCCCACTTATTGGTAACTACGATCTGATATATTGCTCCAATAGAATTAACGGTCTAATACAAGTATTATTGATTTGGAGGTCTATGTGTAGATCGCGGAGGTGACGAAAGCGTTCGCAACGTACGAATACTTACCACGTAGAAACGCTGAAGAAGTTCCAACCCCGATAAATAACTTGACAAATAATGTTTAACTAGCATCTAATTTCTCATGTTAAGTTCTAATCATTTTAGATAAGATTATGCTATACTATCAGTACAGTTTTCAGAAATGTATACAATTTATGTTTCTAAAATAACTACCTACCACTTTTATTCCATGCTTTGTTTCACACAACCGAAAGCTCTAATAAACCGATAGCAATGTTGTGAAATAATAACAAACACTACTCAGAACCTACGACTTGCGCTGGATATTATTCAAAACCAATATTCTAGAACATCCAGAAGCGTTCCATAAATACATGCACAATTAGACGGAATGCACCGTATGTATCATTTCATAACGTTTACACTGGCTCTGTTTATCGCCTACTGTTCCGGCCATACTATTCTTTTCCCAGTGTTTACACGTCGCAATAGAACAGATAGCCGCAAGTAACGCAGCCCAACTGGTCGAAGTGTTAGTAGGTGGAACAGGGTGCCGTCACACTGCGGTGCAAACAAACACGGAATAAAACGAGCTTATACTCGTTAAGGAGAACCGTTATTACTTTTTATTACGATCTCTTTGTAAAGTGAGGCTGAAACGGCCGGTGGAAAGCCAGTGTGAAAATTTATGCAAACAGTCATAGTAGACGCGGAACCTAATGGTTTGGCTCAGTTCAGTGTTAATGTAAAGATGGAAATTTAACAAAAATCAGGAAACTATACATTATTAACATTAAAATCTAGTTTACAATTTTGATATACACTAATTGGTATATTCTATCAATCTATCTATTAGCTTGAAATTGTTGCGTCTTAACTATTTTGTTATTCTGTTTCATTCATCGGAATTTATCTCTTAGTAAATTCCGACGAATGTGTCTGACACATATTAAATCTATCATTAGACAAATTCTGTTCAATTATCCGTTCAATTAATTTTTAAGAAATTATTCACATGCGAATCTTGTTATTGATTTTAGAATTAAATTTTCGATATTATTAAGGAACACATATTAACTTTTACCTTCAGATCAACGTTATGACAAATCATAGCGTTGATCTTAATATTATTATACACCTGTACCTATACATACCGGTAAATATGTATTCACAGCTTTCTTATATTAAACTACGAGTATAAACACTAATGTTGTTGAGAGAGTGATTTTTTTAATGTAAGTAGATAACATGAGTTTAAAACTGGAAGGGAATTCTTAATATACTATACCAATATTTTTTTTTAATGAAAAAATTCAATTTTGTTCTAAGTATGAGTACATATAATTACGTGCTTTATTTTCTTCAGTTAGACTAGAGTTGCCATTTTGCCAAACCCAAGTTAAAAAAAAACTAGAATTTGAAGTTAGAAAAACCAGGACAGTACAGTATAAAAACAGGGGTCATAATCAGTCATAATCAGCTTTACAATGTTCCCACTGCTGGGACTCAGGCCTCCTCTCTAGAATGGAGGCCGTAATTCACCACTCGGACCCAGTGTGGGTTAGTAGATATCACACATCTTCGATTTTTTGTTTCTAGAACACTTTTCTCACGATATTTTCCTTCGCCGTTTTGAAAGTACTTAATAATGATGAAATAAATAAGGTACACAAAGTAATGCGCCTAGTTTTTCGGGAAATCATTAAATAACTTTTATTTATTTAATCTTCATTTACAATAGTGGTACATAGGCGGACTTAATGCTACAAGGCATTCTCTACCAGTCACTTTTCCTCCCTGGTTGGAGTGGGAGGTAGTCAGTAAAAGTGTGACATTCAAACTTTTACCGACTAAACTAGTGTTATTTTATACTATGTTTTTTTATTAAACGAAGTAAAGTGACAGCTATAACAATGGTTGTTTGACAGTTGGGCATTGTCCACTGCTGTCACTTTACTTCATCTAAAAAAAAATCATAGTATAGTTTCTGTTTATCGCGAGGGCTGTGGGTACAGAATAAGTAATAGCAAGTCTGCGGGCGACTCCTTTGAACGATCTTTGAAGATTCAAACAAACAACAACTTCTAAAGTAGTAGCAGTAAGTAGGAGCTGTTACACCCAACAAACTAGCATTATAAAACTAATTCGTAATCAAATCGACTAGTAATTCCGACCTCTTGAATCGTAGGGCTTTATTTAATTTACAAATTACATCTGGCAGTGCAGTGACCAAATTGTCTGTGACGTCAAAATCAGGCTCAAAGCCACGCGATGTTTACTCTCCGATTGATTACAGCGACAACACTTAAGCCATTACGCCGCTGGACTAATTGGAGACTCAAACGGACAGATATTGAGATCTTGTCATGTATCTGTGAATGTGAGCAATCTGTTAATGAGACGGGGCGCTGATTGGAGCGGATTGTCAACTATAATTATGTGCATTAGGCCTGTAATTAATTTCGAACTAAAGCTAATTGGGCGCTTTCGCTGTGATATTTGTTACAAATTAATTAGCTTCCTCTCTATTCTTTCTATAAATCTAGTATTATCGGCCCAAAACAGGATTGGATAAGGCAAAAATAACTCAGGATTAAAAACCATATAATAACTAGCAAACCTGGCAAAAGTTGTACCTACGACCTATTCTCAGACCTACTAAATACACACAAAAAAAAAACATAAAAATTGGTCAAGCCGTTTCGGAGGAGTTTGTTAACAAACTTTGCAACACGAGTCGACTGACCATTACCTACATGTAGGTAATTTAAGAAAAGTGAAGACAATCCGAAGCTTTGCCCAGACGATTCCAGAACCTGTTGACTCTTGATTAAATTAGAACTTTTAGCAGCACAGTACGGAAACAGGATCAACGGAAAGTACTTTAACAATCGAAACAATATCTCGCACGGCGTTACCGAATAACACAAAGGCAAGTTATGCGAGTAGGTAGGAAAAACATTGCCAAACCTACAAAGCGCCAAAGGTACTGGTCACACCATATATGTATTATTACTACTGAGGTCGCTACACTCGCTACCATAATTTAAGACTGACACACACTGACCACTGTCTTTACCCTTTGACGAGTTTTTGACAGTATTATGGTAGCCCACTCGACCAATTAGTTGCAATCAAGGAACTTGTAACGTGTTGTAGCAATTTGCTACTCGAGGTAGGTATTTAGTAACTACCTCTGTTAGTTTCACTGCATAAATACCTTTAACCGAGAGTAAACGAGTACTATTAGTATTTAACTTAATAGAATGATATTTCTGAGAAGCCGTGCTCAATGCTAGTTTTACCGCAGCCTAATCGATGAATCTTTGAACTACAGCGAGCATTTACAGGCTAAAATAACAGAAAAACTTGAGCAGTAATTTGAAGGGAGATGATTTGTGATGACGGCAGCAATGAGTAGTGTTGTTTATTTGTTCTCGTTGTCCTCCGCTATATTTCCGCCGCGAGCCCCCACCGCGACGCTATGAACGCTTTCAAAATAAACACCCTGTCTATTCGTGTGTGGTTAAGTGGCTGTAACTCGGCTTTTTTGTTTATTTCCCCGAAACTGTTACGATGACCACTTTCTGTGGAAATGTTTTTTGTGGCGTAAGTAGCTTTAATACGACCTGTCGGTAATAAAATAGATTTTTGAGAGCTTTTTAGCAACTGCTCTTCCTGAAAGTTAGTGACATGGTGTAGTTTAGCTTCAGAGAGGTGTACGCGATTTATTTACAGTGAAATATACTAAATGTGTTTCCTTGTATTACACAAAGTAACACAAAATAATAGGTACAATAGTAGGTTCAGTCATAATCTAAAAATTCTCTGAACTGTTTTGCACTTGGATCAAGGTTTAAGGATCAATGTTTAGCTCTTATTAAATGAAATAAAAACTGGTTTAGCACCTATTGAACAGATTCTCAATTCAAATTCTATACATGATCAATGTGCAGAGAATTTCATTTGAGAACCTTTCCAGGTGTTAAACGTTTCAGATTGGATCATGAAAAAATACTCACTCGGGGTCAGAAAAATGCATACGCATAAGTTAATGAACGGAAATGACAGAAACAAATATAAAAGGTGCAATGTGCCGAAAAAAAGAAAAAAGATTATATCAACTGCACACTGCTTGTAAATTCAAATTTCTAGTTTCATATAATCTGCTGAGCGTTCAAAAATGCTGCATATGCGAATCTTTTACTGCAGCAGAAACGATTTTATTACAAATGTAGTGATGAGATCCGCTAGCGTATTTTTTCCAAAGAATATTTTTTAGCCTGATAACCCTGTATGTTTAGAGTGTAACCTCCGTCATGGAAGGGTTCCTCCATCACATGGCGCCGCAGTTCCTGCACCCAGCGCTGCAGAGTTTCGGCTGTGGCGCCTTCCGCCCCATCGGGGGCGCCTTCCACCCCCTGTACCCGGGGAAAGCTTTCGCCAGGCATCTAGGTGAACAGTACGCACTTGGGCAGAGCGTCGGGCAAGCTTTGAGGGTAAGTTTTAACCTTATAGTCAGTTTTCCAAATATCAGGTGAGATCTTACTTATTAAGTCAATATTTTCTAAAACCGATCTCTTTGAGCTCTGATAACTTCACATTAACTTAGAACTGTAGGTATTATTATTATTTATCGTTATTCATTTGTATACATTTATACATTGTCTATTTTTAATTTTAATAAAAATATTTTTATTATTATACACCGTTAAATTTTGGTCATTTTAATCCCGCGGAGGGTCGATTCGGTAGATAAAATACTATCGATTTGTAAAGAGAAAATTAAAAAATAAAGTACTTTTTTTAAACCCGAATTAATTTAAGCATGTACGAAATTAATTTCTTTAAGTAAACGTCAGCTGAGCGGGGCCAATTAGGTAGGTAGTTAGTACGCAATGACCTACAACAAGTAAATACAATGAAATTAATTTCGTACATGCGTAAGTATATTAATTCGACTTTTAGAAGAAAAGTACTTTATTTTTTAATTTTATCTTTACAAATCGATAGTGTTTCATGTACCGAATCGACCCTCCACGTGATTAAAACGACAAAACTTTAACGGTGTATATCTCGCCTACATTGCCCCACTGCTAAAAAACCAAGACTTCTTTGATCAGGTCGACGGTGGTTTGTGGTCTACCAAAACCGCCGATGGTACTATTCTAACATATGTTGTGACCTGTGACTGTGAGTCCATCACCACCACCTGGACTTCCATTTTACCATCTCTCCATAGCTTTATACTGACTGTACTGACCTGCTTTAGATACAATATATGTAGATATATATTATACACAATCCATCCTCGGCCTTTTTGAAAATCCAATCAAAATCCGTTGTGTGGTTTGGTAGGAGTTAGCAGATAATGAGAAAAACATAAGCGGAGAGCGACTTTGTTTAATATCATTGTTAAAATCCTTACAAACAGGACATAGACGACATGTGACCTATAGGACTTGTTTTACAAGAATGTTTGTGGCGCAGAATGTTCGCGACGACAGCAGCACTCCGCCGCTGTACCGGCACGGGTACACCGCGCGGGACGACACGAGCTCTCCAGGCTCTGCGGCCTCCGCCTCGCCGCGCCCCTGCAAGGACGACGACGCACCGCCCGCGCCCACCTGCACCGACTCACACGACTTCTTTTCACGTAAGTCTAATAACTATTGATGAAATTGCAGTGACGAGGTGCAGTATTTTTAAGAAGGAACCAGAAAAAAAATCACAATAATCTTGACAGTGTCAAAATTATCTTTTCAACAATAATTCTTCAGACTCTCTTGCAAATATCTTACGGCCATTCAATTGGAACCGATGTTGTTGGGATGCCTCGCCACAGTAATAATGACATTTTTATCCGATTTTTTTTCTACTGAAACCTAAAGCTATTAAGTGAAAATAAAATATTAAACCCTTTTTATTAAAAACTAAAGCCTTGTCATCGCCTGAACGATATGATATTACTTGGAGATCAAAGAAATGGGTCAGCTACCCATGTTGAATGAATATTATCATTATTGACTGCAATATTTGCGTTTTGGATGGGTAGAAAGGCAATGTTAGCGTCATCATCCATCTGCTAAGTACTGGAGTCACCCAGAAGCATAACTGGTTGGAATTAAATGTCTGGTCGAAATTGTTAGACGTTTTAGTGAACTCCGAATAAGTGGGACATGCACCCTGTACCATTGCCGAGAACCCAAACTAAGTCAGCATGAAGGTTTACCCAAACCGAATTTGCAATCTTTCTGTCCATTTTCACTAACACTGAAAACATCTCACTGTAAAAGTATATTTGTTTTGTGTTAGAAATTTGAAATAAAGGGTAAAATAATAGTACAAACTTATATGTTTGTGCTATTATTTTACCCTTTGATGCATACCTACATTAATGAATGGACGTTGTCGGTTCAAATATGGTTTATTGAATTTATCTGTTTTTCAATAATGCACTTAAAACTAATTAAAACTCACATTCATGTCCACATTCCGTTGTTTGACACACAGTTATGCATTAGCAGTTATGCACCGCTAATTAAGTAATGCTCGCTGATATTGTTTTCATATAATTGTATTTATTTCGAAATTATAACAAGCTTCACTAATAACAATAGTACATTTTGATAAAAGTGCAGAAAGTAAAAGAGAATGCCCATACTCCGTACCATACTGTGTCACAATATGTGTCGATGGTCACAATGTATACACCGTTAAATTATGGTCGTTTTCATCACGTGGAGGGTCGATTAGTTACATGAAACACTATCGATTTGACAAGATAATAAAAATAAAGTACTTTTTTTCTAAAACTCGATGTAGTTATAAATATACGCATGTACGAAATTAATTTCTTAAAGTAAACGAGTCAATGACCTTATAGGTAGTTGTTAGTCGTTGCGTACTAACTACCTACAGTTCATTGGCCTCGCTCAGTTGACGTTTACTTAAAGAAATTAATTTTGTTCATGCGTAAATTAATTCGAGTTAAAAAAAAGTACTTTAATTTTTAATTTTATCTTTACAAATCGATGGTGTTTCAACTACCGAATCAATCCTCCGCGGGATTAAAACGAACAAAATTTAACGGTGTATTAACTTAAATTTGTTTCTTTATAAATAAATAAGTAAATAAAAGACTAAACCAATTGTATTTGTATTTGTATTTTGGGCTGGTGTCCGCAACTCCACGACTAAAGCGCGTATTTTAAACAAAACAAATAAAGAAATACAACTTTTAACAGTCTTAAGGTCGAGTTCTTCAGTGTGAGCTTAGGTATATCGTAAAGATATTACCCATGTGCGATAAAAGTCTGAGTGTAAGTAACGCCATGATATAGGAGCTAAGGAGTCTGAGTCCAACCTTATCGCGCAAGTGTAATTAATATATTAATAATAATAATAATAACCCCATCGCTGTATCTCTACGTTGACGTCGTGATGGGGCTTGCGTGCTCCAATAAACCCTAGGTTGTAACTCGCCTAGGGTGAGGGGCCAGACTAAGAGAGATACAATCCGCAGGGCAGTTTTGTGGCGAACTGTTGGGCATTAGCGACCCCACGGACCCGATCTCCCGGGAGAATTCTCGTTCTTCATCTCCGGCTTGCCTTTATTGGCCGGCCGTAGTGAACACTGACGAGGAACAGAGCTCCCACCTCTCTCTTGCCTTTATTGGCTGGTTTGAGTGGAAATTCGCAAGAGCAATCGTGCTCGGGAGAAGGATGTATAATCCAGTAAGGTGCTGGTAGGGATCTTGACCGCACTTCCGGGATTGTCCTGATAGCCGTGGTATACCTCTCCACTCCTCAAGCACCTCAGGATATGTTGCCCTCTTGTTGCTACGTCACTTCGTGCTAGCGGCCGTTTTTGGGGGCCCATTTATTGAGTGTGCAAGTCACCCCCTGCCTGTTTACCGATGAATATTAATAACATTGTTTAGGCAGGGGCCATAGTTTTCACATAGTTCTTGGTAACCAGTCCACTTGAGACTCCAAAAACCATAGCCCTATTGTCTTTATTTTCCATATGTCACAATAGTTTTCACCAACCGGGGGTTGTCCTTGGATGCACTAGCATTGTGCGTACAAGGACAATCGTCGGTTGGTATCACGTTCCATTAAAAGTACCTAAAGGGCCTCTGCGAGTTGGTTTCGGCTCCTCGTACGCCTTCCAAAGGTCCAGGACCTCAGGGTCCTGAGATAAATAAAATCATAAAAATAATAATAATAATATCAATTTATTTCGGACTCTGATCCATATGAATGTTAGTAATAATAACTATAATATATTAATAATAACACCACTTAGCAAATTGGCCTAAAAGGCTTACCTGTATGTGTAGTCTGCAAATTATAATAATCACGACGGTAAAAAATTGCTACGAAATCAGGCGCTTTTTATCATAAAGAAATATGGTTATTTCCACAATGATTTGTTATTATCAACAAATTAACAATTATTTGCGTTCTAAATTCAAATAATAGATTATGTGATAATCTATTATTTTACACCACCTGCTCGATTATGCCCTTTTATATGTCATACAATCATCACTTAAGGTAAAAAATACTTGCAGTAGCCAGCTGTCTTCAAAATCAAAACTAAAATATAAGGCAACTTTGGAAAATTTTCACCAGTACAAAATGAACAAAAATGCGTCGTAATTTTCAGGGAAAGTATTTCTTCGTAAGTGTATTGAAAAACATCACAAACAGCACTCGGCTGCATAAGACACTCGCCTACAGCTCGTGCGATTTCACCTCGGTCGTAATGATACATTTCTGCACTTGTATCAAAATGTACTTTTGCGATTAGTAAAAAATGTTTTGTGACGTAACGTAAACTATAAATTTGCAGTTTTCAGATTTTTTCCTTATCGGTTTATCGGGTTTCGCAGCTTAAAATGTGAATGGAATTGCTTCTACTTTGTTGGATAGAAAAAGATTATTAATAAAAAATCGGATTAATTTTGTTTTGATAAGCTCAGCAATTATACTGTACCATATATTATTTACTACACATTAACATAACTATATATCAGTATAAATTACGAATTTTTCATTATTCATGCTCAGAAAGTAGGTCTGAAGTTGCCTGAGGAGCGAGTTGAAAGTAATACTTTTTATCCTTAGGGAGGAATCACTTTCAACTGACAGCTGTTAAATTATTTAAAAAAAAATTAACAAAGATTTTATAAACTATCTAGATTGCTCACGACAACCTCAAAAACGTTCCGAAGAGTACGATATAAAAGGGTATGTTATCCCTTTCTACTAGTGTGTCCACAGACTAGTTCGTACTGCGAGACAATTCTATTATAAAGAAGTTCAAGATGTTATTAGAGTACGCCGCAAATAAGTTGAATTAAACAAACCAACACAATTACTAAATACTTACCTTAGGTTCAAAAGAATTTTGAAAATAGAACTAGTTTTCAAGGATCTTATATATTACACACTGTAAAGTTAAATTTATTTTCATAGATGCATTAGGTTCGTATGTTTCATTGACAAGCAAAAGAGGAAAAACTTTCCGATTCAAGACTACGAGACAGAGGTGGTGTGTCCCTTTCTTACCCCTATTTTAACTATGGTAAATAAATTATTGATATTTTTGTCATTGCAGCATTTTAATATTAATTGATGCTTTAGAATTCTACTTATGGATGGCAAAGTACCAGTAACTCCTGTCTGTGAAACCTGAAAAATAGTTTAATTAACTAAGAAGTCAAAAGAATTAATATACCCTTTGGTATCGTACACTTCAGAAACGTTTTTGAGGTTGTCGTAAGCAATCTAGATAGTTTATAAAATCTTGATGGAACCACGTCCTAACTTTCCATACAGTCACTCAATTACAGTGCGATGTATAACTGAAATAACCTAAAGATAAAGTACATATTTTTATAATAATTTTATAATTTGCTTTCAATTATTTCTTTAAAACTAACATAGGTTTGAGATATCTCAGTCACTTACTGTTGATTTTTGGAGGTACTAAATGTGGTACAAAATACTAGTTTGATCAGAATGATGAATTCGTAAATTTGGAGTACAAGCATGGTCCCGCCATTATAACGCGTCATAATGGCGGGGCCATGGTTATCGTGAAATTTCGTTTATACCGTGTGAGGTACAAAAGTTTTAGGACACGTACTAAATAGACAAAAGCGTATTAAATATACGTGGTAGAATCATTCCAATACAGAGTTGGTCCCGCCATTATGACGTTTATAAATACGAGTATTTACTATTTTACACTGGTAAAAACGAAGAAAAATGATGATTGAATAGCCGGTTAAACACAGGAAAAAAAATGGCGGGAAAACGGCGATCCGATCTTTATTGGCTTTTTCGAGTTGTAGAATTTTGATTATACTTTATTATGTCTCTGTTGTAAGAGATTTTGTAAATACACAATAAGTTCATTAGATTCAGTTAAGGATTTAATGCCTAATTCTTAAAAAAAGAGGCTAAAAGAGTTGTAGGAAACCTTTTACGGCCTAAATCAAAAGAAACATACCTAAAATCATACGGCATTTAACTCAGATTTTTAAATTTTATTTGCCTTTATTCGTAAAGAAAAGCACAGTGTTTACCTCGGGTTAAAGACTTATTTAGTCCCTCGAATATTGGCGACCTCACTACGCTCAGACGCCAAACTCCCTTCTCGGGACTAAATAACTTACCTTCACCCCTAGGTTAACAATGTACTATTACACCAACTATGCCTTATGTCTCTCATCCAGAGGATTCCTACTGCCTTCATCGGGTCCTATCGTTACGCACGTGGTAATCGATTCACCTTGTGCAAGCTCTTCCATCGCTGTGTTGTATGTGTGTGTCTGGCCCTATCAACTAAGAACGTGACTACGCTTGGGGAGGCCTATATGTAGTAGTGAACGTTTTTCGGCTGAAATGATGATGCGTTTACTAGACTCGCAGTCTCATAGAGAGTATAATAAAGAGCGTAAGAGAGTAATATGATTTCGTTTGCGTAGCGGACGGAGAGCGCAAGTCATCGTGCGGCGTGTGCGGCGCGCGGCTGGGACCAGGAGTGGCTCAGGCGCACTTCCTGCAGGAGCTGCAGCACCTGTACAGCCTTAGCGCCCTGCCGCGCGATGCCGCAGCCCCTCCGCACCACTCACTGCACCATCAGGACGAGGACGCACGCTGGGAGGTACATACCTACTCCACTAATACTCTTCACGTTCAAAACTGGCAGCTGGCGCCGGCTTTACAAGACGTATCTGACAAACTAATCAGTTCCGAACTTGACAGCGCTTTTTGTTTGGATTTAGGTAATTTGGAAAAAAGCCGAACGTCCGCAAATTGATAACTTTCTACGTGAACACACAAAAACATAGTTCAAAGCTAAGCGTCAATATTTATGACACACACAAGCAACTACGAATAGATAATAAACCATTATTAATGTGTGAGCACTACCTAGGTAATTTTTAATTTGATACTTGAAAAGGCTCTGCGAGCGTATATTAAATATTTTGCCCCTTATGCGAGTTTTTATTTTTATTAACGGGTCGTAGTAGTATTTCTTGAATCAGAAATCTGGGTTAAAGCTTTCAAGCACACACTAATGGAGGACCTTTTGTTTGGCGCCAGACATACCAGCGCATCCGCGCCAACCGGCAGCGGCGGCTCAAGCTGCGCACGCGCAAGCGTCACCACACGGTGGAGAGCATGCTGGGGTACGACCTGGACGAGGAGCGGCGCGAGGAGCGACCCCGCGAGCCTCGCCCGTACGACGCGGAAGACGAGCCCGTGGACGTGGAGGGTGACTCGCTGGGCTGGCCCGAGGCGGCTATCAATGTCGATGGTAGGAATCTTTTTTATTTAATTTAATTAAAAACCCACTCCTGTTCCTTCTTTGCCTTCGTTTCAGGGTTTCGGGTTTCACTTTCACATTACACATGGAAAGAGAAGACTTATCGCCAACTTGTGTGAGGACGATTATGACCGATATTCGGGTCTCAATCGAAGTGGGGGGGCTGTGCGTAACCATAGCAAATGATTCAACTTATTTGCCGCGTACTTTAATAACACCTTGAACTTCTTCAGAACGGAATTGTTTTGTAGCACGAACTAGTCTATGGACATACTAGTAGAAAGAGATTACATACTTTTTTGTATCGTACTCTTAGGAACGTTTTTGAGGTTGTCATAATTAATCCAGATAGTATAAAAAAATCCTTGAGTTGCAACGACACGAGTTTTTTTGTTTTAATCTTTACTAGCTTTTGCCCGTGGCTTCGCTCCCGCTCTACCCTACTCTACCCTACACGATTATCTGTCGACACGACAAAGTGAAAACGCGACCTCATATCAAAGTATAGACCTATGTATGGTGTCATCATTAAATGTTTCGATGGTTGTTAGAGAGTGCAACTAGATTGCGACGGATCGAAAAATATATTGACTGATTTATAATATGACACTGTCAACGGTCGACCGAAGTCACGAAGCTTTATTTGTCCGGTGTCACATTTGTTTAAATAATTCAAGCAAACATGGACAGTATTTTTAAAGTTAGGGAACCAAAGATGATATTTGAAGTTTATTTACATATTTACATATACATACGCATACTAATGGAAAGCAAAAATTGTTTCCAAACTTGTTGCATACAGCAACAAACTAAAATTTTTACCATACTACAACCTAAACTGTGCGTAATTTTTGTACAGAAAAAGAGCAACGCAGCGAGGGAGAGAAACTGCATATGAGTTACGCTGAAGACCTGGAGATCTCCAGCACTAACGACGCCATGCAGTCACCAGAACGCGTGAGGTATTTTTTCTCTAAGAGCCCACACCACACCTTGTTCCTCTAAGTACCTTCTTTTGATTAATTTAAAGAGTTCCGAAAATTCGAAGCAATATTTCTAAATTTTAACAGACTTCAAACAACGAATTTGTTTTCAGTTTTACATTTAGTCCTTCAAAAAATTTGGAGGTACTTCAAGGCAACAAATTTATAACAGACAGTATGCTTTTTAAAGGATTGAGACTCCAAAAACTCTGTCTTTGGAGTGTACGCCAAAGGCGGCAGAGAGCGTAGAGAGGCCGGCGGAGGTGTCGACATCGGAGGCCTGGGGCTCCGGCGCCTCCGGGGCTCCTGCGGACGGCTGGCCGGCCCTCGCTGCCGAGGCCTACATCCACGCCGCGCGCCACAAGATCGAAGGCGAGAACCTTCCCTCCTCCACCGACACGCGCAACTAAATCTTTCCTAACTACAAAATAGGGATGTTTCCTGGATTTAAAACAATCATAATTCGGTTTAGTACGTTATGTAGATAAACAAAAAATATTGGACTAAATGGATGAACATAAAACAGAGTCGTCGCACATGGACCACCGGCCACTATTACACATGTGGTATTTCCTGTAATTTTCATACATTTTATACGGACTCGCCGCACACGGTTGATGACAGTGGCCTCCACACACTACAAATCGTCGCTGCTCGCTTCTTGTGACCGTCAACGCCCACAAAACGCCGCCAAACGCCACTCATGCAATTAAAATAACAGTCACCGCATCCTTCAGCTGCCTTTGTGATCGCTAGCAACTTCTCGTGGCGGCGTTTATGGCTGTGGCGTGTGGCCCGTATGGCAAGTTCAGGAGTGTTACGTCACGTCTAGGCGAACAAAGGCGTGACGTCTTCATTTTTTGTTTACCTACATGACAAAAAAAACTAATTAAATATTGGTAATTTAAATGACGAACCACAGTTATTTCTAGGAAATTTTCCCTATTACAGAATTTCTTGTAATAGCGTGCGATCTAATTCATGTTGTATGTAGTATACCAGCCCCCCTAGCCAAGTTACAATCGTTTCGTTTCGCGTGAACTCTTGGAGTCGGCCACTCAATTCGTTTATTCGAACAAAGAAGTTGGGGGCGTGGTCAACTACAAGCGTTCACGCAAAACGAAACGATTGTAACTTGGCTAGGGGGACTGGATAGACTATTGGTGTTTGGTATTGACTCTCAAGATATTTTGCTAATACCTTTTTACTTTTATCTCCAAAATGCTCCTAAATGTAAAATGTAGGAGATGTCGTCACTACACGCCTGTCACAATACGCAATACAATCGCTCTCTTAATATTGTTAATGAAATAATTATATTTGTTAGGTAAATAAATAATTGTTCTGTAAAAATTATAAATGTTCAGGTTAAATGAGTGTCGACAAAATGTCATTAAAAATTGCATGCTGCTCCTGTCCCACCAATCGTGTCACTTATAGGTCATCAATGTATGTATTAGAGAAAGTTTTTAAAATAATAATTAAGATATCGTTATTTATTTCTGTGTAAATATAGTTACATCTGATTTAACGAACAACTTTAACGTTATGTTCGACGGTGATTATCAAATATCTTATTGTAACTATCATATGTCTATCTATTTTAAATCTAGTTACTATTTAGTTAGATAAGTAATAGTATGTAAATCCACTCTTCGTTGTTGTTAACTATGTGTACATAATAAAATGTGTCAAACTGTTTAATGTTATAAAATCACATATTATATCGATAAAAAGAATTAAGCAACGTATTGCATCACTAGAAGTAGGTACATTGTGTATATTCATGACTTAACTCTATGGATTTATAGTCAGTACAATCTGCAATAGCATGCCTAGATGTATGTTCACATTGCTTAGTAGAGTTCACATCTTATTTCCTCCAATCGTTATTATTTTATAAAGGAATTAATAAAAAAATAATAGTAAAGTCAAAGGAATTGTATTCAAACTTTTTTACATTATGACATTCACAAACTTTTACTAGTCGCAACAAACAAGAATTACATAACATTTACCAATTTATCTTCGACGTAACAATCGAATGCTTTCAAATGCCCGCCAAAACCAGTGGACAACAATATGGGAGCGGTTGTCAAACATAGAAATTCTGAACTTTGATACATAGCAAAATTAAGTCCAGATCTAGGTACTAAACTATTCAGCGTTCTTATCTAGCTAACCTTAGACGAGTATCGTGATAGGGACGATGCTCGATGTATAGTGCCGCGGCTGACGTGACGACTGTGACGAGGGACGACTGTGACGAGTGCCGACGCGTCGCCAGCACGTGACGACGTGGCGTGTGTTCTCGCGTTGAGCACACAGCGGAGCTTTTCCGATACTTTAGCTCAGTTAAAACTTTACTATCTAACTAAAAGCACAGTTTCATAAAAGTGCACTTAAAACACGTCTGTCGACACCTATGGACGAATAAACTCGAGAAAACACTATCGCTTGTGGCTACTTTCATGTAATAGTGCTTAAACTAAATTTTCACAATAAGTGCGCAATCAGTTACATTATTTCGATTTACTTACGCACATTTGTTTGCGTGTTAAAAGTTTTATCTTCGGCTACTATTATTACTACCACAGCAGACAAGCTTTAATAAATGAAATCAACTTGAAATTAACAAAAGTAATAAAAGAGAAAACTTTCATGAAGAAAGTACAAAAAATCGTAAATTCGTAGGTAAGCCGCGTGCATTAATCTGCTTATTTAAGCATAGCATACTTTATATCTCTACTTCAAAGACATCTATCTATGCTAGGACGCACACCACCAAACACATATATATATAAAAGGAGAAAATGATACGAGTATATCAGCGCACAGCCGGAACTACTGTGAACGTGAAATTTTGCACAGGGCTTCCTTTCATGATAGTCGAGCAGTAGTAGAGGAACCTAACGAGAGAATTTTCCAAAATTTACCCCCTAAAGGATTGAAAGGGGTCTAAAGTTTGTATAGTGAAAACTACTTTCACGCGAGGGGAAACGCTCGCTGGCAGCAGTTAATTATTATAATAAAGAAGATGGTGAAAAGAGGACCAATTAGGAGAAGGCAAAATGGTGGACAGAGGACCAATGCGGAGAAGGCACAATGATGGAGAGAGGACCAATGCGGAGATGGCACCATGACGAGAAATATTTGTAAAAAGCTAATTCGGTGACGACCGTCGTTTTGAGTAGTATTCGCACACGTTGATACTACCCACGAAAAATATTTCACAAATATGTAGAATACTTAGATAAAAAGATTTTCCTATGACCTGTTCCGATATTTTTCAATTTTTACTTTTTTGAGACGAATTTAGATTTTGATTCACAATATTTTAGCCGTTCACAAACAAATATAATTTAAACGCAAGGTGAAACTACGCTAGGTATGCCGACGACGTTTTTGAAGCGCACACTATACTGTGTATTCAGGTTTTTTAGTACTGTCAGGCGTAACTTTATTTAACGAAGAGACCCTGACGGCATCGTAAGGGAGCTACTGCTGAGCTTCCCCGAGTTTGAAGGACTGGCGGCACCCGTCCTCGGCCGTCGATGCCGACGCTCGCAGCGGTTGATCCGCCTCTCCTCCTGATCGATACTCATGTACCACCTGCCAAAAGGAAAACCATTCAAAATATTTACCAATAGGTCGCTTCCTACGAAGGAGAACCGGCAAGAAACTCTACTATTGGTATCAAATCTGCTATAGGTACTGGCTACCAGCATTTTATCCAATTGGCATTTCTCTTATATGCACAGTGTTTAATGATTAAGTTGTGTTTAATTTCTGTTAATAAAGAAATAAATATAGTTATCAAAAAAGATTGAATGAAATTATGAAATGTAACTTGATATTTATTCTGAAAAAAAAGGATGTCAAAGGCACTTTTACAAATTACGTGTTTTTCAAATCTAGATGTAGCTAAGAGATCTTTTCTACTTTACTATCGGGGGTCAGCGTCTCTTTTAAAGTAGGTATGTCAAAGCTATCATGCATCATAAAATGTTGGATAGTCCGGTTTGCATGAAACACACAAAATTTTAAAATTTTACTTTTAGTCTCCGAATTATTCCATTTAAAATATAATTACAATCAAATGCATTATTAAATAGCATAGTAGAGTAAGCTTGTACCTATAGCTTTAGTAGCACTTTTCTGTTAAACGAAGGTAGTAAATGTCTGCACAATATCACTAGACAAAAATATATAGAATTCTTGTCTAGTCTGCCATAAGACTATGAGTAAGTATAATATAACTGTAACAAAAAAAATTTTGGCTAAAGGGTGAAAGGTAACTAAACGATCTGTAAACCTTATTATTTCACGGCCTCACGTTTCACGGCGTCCCTATATAACAAAAGCCGCCTTCTGCGTGTCTTTTGTTTAATTGTTGCTAGGCTCGCACGTTTTAGACACCAACACGCAACAGATTTTGATACGGTTTCAGTACACAATAAACAAAAGAAACAAAGCAAGAAAGAACAAAAAGCGAGGAAGTACGTCTTTTTGTTTAGAAGTTATGCTTTTGACGACACAACTGATTTACTCATATAAATTTTTAAAGAAATTGAATGTACATATAATTCGAAGTAAGAATACTAAAACCGCGATTTAAAAATGGGGCTGGGCCGGAAGAGAGTGAATTATACCTTACGACTTATTCACATATCTAATATACAAAAATAAATCATTAAAGAGCAGTGGTGGCCGAGTGGTAATGGCCCCGACTTACGAGTAGTAGGTCGCGGGTTCAAACCCGACCAGGCGCATTAGTTTGTGTAATTTATTTATCACCACTGCTCTCAAAACGGTGAAGGAAAACATCGTGAGGAAACCGGCATGTCCTAGAACCAAAAATTCGAAGACATGTGACATCCACCAACCCGCACTGGGCCCGCGTGGTAGATTACGGCCCATTCCCTCACTTAGAGAGGAGGCCTGCGTCCCAGCAGTGGGTACATTAAAAAGGCTGATGATGAAATCATTAAAATTGGTCGAGCTGGTCCGCAGGACTACGATCACAAACACAGCTCAATCAATCCAGCTCCACAGGGATGCAAATTGTTAACGAAATACTTCGTCGTTTATCGATCTTTAAAAATGAAATTTACATCAAAACCCATTGCATAGTTCAGATGGAGTTAGACCAACGGGTCGCAGGCCTCAAGCAGGGGTTTCAGTCGTGATGATAGTCACGAACGGCAGAAGTTTATTCCCAACTCTGCCACTCTGCCAACGTAATCAAACCGAGACCTTCGCGTCACCTTATAACATGCTACGTGGTACTGGTACGTGGTGATCTATGCATTCTCGAAAAGTAAAAAAAAGGGTCGATGGATTCGCATTTCGACCGGCACCGCGCCAAATGAAAATAATTATTTGTTTGCCACATAATGCGTTTTAATGCAGGACGTAAGTCCATAGGAGGAGGAGCATAGGACGAGCATAGGAGCTTCGACCCATGTTTGTTATGCCGCCGCTGTTTAAGCGCGTAAGCGCAATTACACTCAGAGCCGAACCATGGTAGAGCTTCGCCAGACATTGTTACCTCAGAGAATGAAATTATATATGCCAAAATGTGAAATAAATAAGACCGCACCCAATCCCAAGTTTGGGAGGTTCCATCGGATTCAGAAGAAACGCCCAGGTGTTACCATTGTGTGGACCGTCCGGAGGACCCGGTGGAGGTGTGTCCCGCTTGGGCGGAGCACCGTCGTGTCCTCGGTAGAAGCAATCGGCTGAAGTGACCTCTCGCGCCGGGCCTGGTTTAGGTTATGGTCTGAAGCGAGGAGGAATTAAAGGTGGTCGCCCTCTCCTGCGAAGCATTATTGCTAGCGAAAGAGATGGCCGCGCGCGTGAGGGAACGAACGTCCTCACGTCCTAGGCGCCGATATTCCGACCCCGACTACCAGCTAGAGTAGACGCGGGCATGCGCCATCCGGTTGTACGACCAGACCGAGCCCGATCGTCAACAGCACTTAGTGATCCACGCGCTCTTCAAAGAGACGTCAGCAAACCGAAGGGATCATGGCCCATCATCTGCATCAGGGCCCATCAGAGATTTTCTGAGATGGAAACCCGTAGTCGTAAAATGCAAAAGACATAGTAATTACCTGGAAAGTGATGATAAATAATTCTCATGGAAGGCCTCTTACGAGGTGGACCGACGACCTAGTAAAGGTTACGGAAATCCATGGATGCGAAACGCACAGGACCGTTCATTATGGCGACACTTGGGAAGCCTGGGAAGAATGTCCAACAGTGGACGTCTTTCGGCTGAAATGATGGTGATGACTTTATGCTACGCTGATTTACGTCTTACTTTGCGGATATGTTCCTCACGGGCCGCCAGCTCCCTGGTGAGCTCGTCCTTGCGCCGTTCCAGCTCCGGCTCGGCGTTGCCCTCCCGAATGCACTTGTCAATGTGCTCGTACTCCCGGTACAAGCTCGCGTACTCCGCGAGGCTCTGCTTGGCCTCCTGGCTCCCACCGCGCCCCTTCGACGTGGCGCAGTCGGTCTCCTCCCGGTTCGTTGCGAGACTGCTTGAAACATTAATACACACTTGAACATTTCAGTTTTAACTAAATTATGAAGAGTACATTTTGGAGTTCTCGTAGTAAGATAAAGACTATATGATAAGGACAGCTCAAAAAGAGTCATTTTAATGAAGATAACCTCAATGCTGTCACCCCGGCATGGCTTAGCCCTGCGTTCAAATTTAAGGCTAGAGTTAACTCTCGTGACATCATTAGGTTAGCTAATGAACCCTCGTATATTTGAACGTAGAGAACTGTTAATGTCAAGCAAGCATAATTTTTTTTTAGTTATTTGTTATTTTATTACCATTTTTTTTATCTTTTTTATTTCCAGTTTTGTTTTAATTTACCTAAGTTTTTTGTTGTAGATAACTTGTTTACGTCCTAAATTTATATTTTTAGTTAACATGGATACATACAAGAGGTCGTCATGTTTTACGTGCCGCTAGTATCAAAATTGTGGCTTAAAATTATCTGGCTCACTAGTAATTTTCACTATTTATAAAGTTAAACGTTACTAATCAATAACAATTTAGGACACAGAAAATGCTTAACGTTTAGCATGGCCGCTTACACCAACCTTCCCTGCTCGGAGTCAGAGTTAGTTGGGTTTACTCTAAGGTACTCTCTCTCGTAACTCGAGTTATGAAAGAACAACTCTGGATTGCAATTCGAAGCATTTTTGAACGGTTAGAGTAGGGACTCTACCCTATTCTGGTTATTTTTGAACATAGGGCAGCAGGTTTGAGTCGATTGTACGAGTTGTAAGCACTTACTTGTACATGGAAGTGTAGAAGTATTGCGGCCGGTTGATGGCGCGCAGGAAGCGCGGAACCATGCCATCGCCCTCACGATATAGGCTGAGCAGCCGGTTATACGAGATGCTCTTGTACGACGGCAGCTTCACCAGGCGCTGCCCCACCCTGATGGCGTTCATCTCGCAGTGGTGGTCCAGCGACGGCTGCTGGTTCTAGGAACGTGGGACCACATAAGTTATATTAAACCTGGTTACTGAATGAAGCTAACGGGTCGCTGGTGATGAATTGTCCACTCAAAAGTAATAACAAATCAGATTCTTGAAATGTAAAATTTTACGAATTTGGCCAGTATCTTTCTAGGTTACTGCATGTTTCTTTTTTTTATATTTACCTATAATGAAATATATGGCGTAATGACATTTCTTCCTCATTGGTTCTGTGTTTAAAACATTATATTTTGTAATATAATTTGACAAACAATTGAGGAAAATATTAAATAGTGTTTTGTGGTTTGTATGAAGTTTGATTTGAAGACATTCAGCGCCGACAGCGTAATTTTGATCAAACTTGGTACACGGGTAGACCGCATGTCCTGGAATAGCACATACGAATATTTTTGTCCCGGGATAATTTTCTACTATCACTTTAAAAGTTAAAAGCAATAAGTAACACTTACACTGACAGTCTTCACACCATAAGTGGGCACATGACCCAAACCTAAAACAACAATTAATGTTTAAAGCTAATGAAACGAACTTGTTTTCAAAGACTCGGCTGTTCGTGAACAATTTTCATATCATCAGATGTTTTACAGGGCTCTGAAGCTCTTTCACTGCGGCTAGTCCTGAGACCAGCCGCAGTGAAAGAGGTCCCATAATAAATTCGAGAGAATGACTCAAAAAGCGACATCTAACGAGTTCCAGAAGAACCGCCCAATCGAAAAAAAGAATGCTATTCGTCCAGCATACATTAGTCTCTCTCCCACAGCAGAATCAAGATGGCATTTGCAGGTCATAGGATGATATAAGATCAGGGGCCTTATCATAACATAACGTATTAAAACGTCAAATATGCGAGTGAAAAAGACGGATGCATAACGGTTCAGTTTAGGCCGACAAATGGATAGTGATATGAACTAATGATAGGCCTTCTGCTCTGACAATACAAAGTAAACTTTTTATTTGTGGAAAACGTACGAAATAACAAAAATGTTTCTTACCCATATGATGTGCAATAGTCAGTGGGATGCCGGATAGTGGTTGTTGGATTTTAAGCCCATTCAGAACCTAGAAATAGTAAATTATAATTATGGTTAATTAATGCTCCAGATGGATGGATTGTGTGAAGATAAGAAAGAAAAGGAAGTTAGTGATGTCATGACGGGTGACCAGGCAGAATGGAAGAAAAAAAATGGGTCACGTCGATTCCAAATACCACGGGACGAGGGAAAGGAAGAAGAAGGTAGTCTGTGAAATTTATATTCGAAAGTTTTTTGCAACTTAGTGACGAGCTAAATCGGGAGACAAGACAGATAGAATAAACGTGTTGTGCCGACCTCGAATAACATAGGTCAAAGACAGGAAGAAGGTACCTATAGTTACGTAAATACTTACATTATAACGTAATAGACATATACGAGTATACCTACTTATTTTACCAGGCCATCCAACACCAAGCAGAAAATTGCTAAAAAAAAAATACGAGAACTTTATATTCAGAAAGGAAGCTTCTGGAGTATTCATCTCAATGAAAAAATAGTTTATATTTTAGTGGTCCTTGAGTAGTATCAATTGTCATACCGTAATTAGGACGCAGTAAGAAATAATAAATATTTAAATACATCAATGCCAAGTGGTGACCCTAATTACAAATGACACCGCAGTGGTCCCGTGTAGTAGTCAACCCTAATTAGACCTAAAAATAGGGCTAAGTTTACAATAATTCGCACCCAGCGGATTTTTTTTTCGTTTACGGCATTTGCTGAAAAAAAATACCATAAAATGTATATATTTTTTACATCATCAGGAATTTCAACGAATAAAAAGCCTACCGACTTTTTTAAAATTTCTTTAAAAAAAAATTGTCTTGAGAATTTTCGATTGAAAATTAGGGTACTTTTTCGATATTAAGTCAAAATAAATATTTTAAATCAACTAAATTATAGTGTATTTGGGACATAAAAAGGTAACGTTTTGACCAAATTCCGTGGGATTTTTTTTGTAAAAGATAAAAATAAAAAACCAAACACACAACATGCATTTTGAGGTTATGTGAAAAAAGTATAAATACAAAAGTTGTAGATCTTTTTATTACCTTCAACTTTGCCATTTTAACTTTTTTCCATAGGATTTATAGTTTTGCCGGAAATCGAGATGAACTGTTTTTAACCCTTAAAAACGCCCTCCCATTCACTTCCCGACCTCAGATCGCCCGTAAATTATTTTTTCTTTCATTTTTAGGGTTCGGTACACAAAGGGTAAAAACGGGACCCTATTACTAACACTTCAGTGTCTGACTGCCTGTCCATCTGTCTGTCACCAGGCTGTATCTCAAAAACCGCAATACACGAATATTTGGACAGTAAACGAGTCCATTGCAGTGTTCGGCAGACGATTTAAATCTAGTTGTTACAATTCCTAGGATCCCGTGCCCGAAGCGAAATCAGTGGAATCCTATTACTAAGCTTACGCTGTCCGTCAATCTTTTGTGAAAGTTTGTCTGTCTATCAGTGCGTTATGTCTCATAAACCGTAAAGGTCAAAAAGTTAAAAACCACAAAAAAAAAAACACTTAAAACAAACTAAAGACCTCATAATGATTTAATCTCGGTAGTCGGTGTTTCTGGTTTCGTTTCGTAATTTTTTTATTTTTCACTTTTTAGTTGTGGTATTCCACAGCTAAGAAGTGAAAAATCAGGGAGGTCGCCACCGCGCAGCACGTAGTCGTACCCGATGTTCCACAAGGGTGGTCCTAGTACCGAACCCTCCGGAACACCGCACGACATCTCTCACCGTCTCCACTCTCCTTGGTGACCGGGGTAGATGATTAACCTGTTCGACAGGTAGGCCTCGACCACATGACAGAGGTAGTCGGGTGTACCGGAGTGCCCTCCCAATGCTAATCCAGGGCAGGGAATTAAAGGAGTTTGCAATGTCCAAAGACACCGCCGAAACACACCTGCTCCAGGACACCGCATCCTCCGTCGTAAGGGCTCGCACGCGCATGATGGCGTCCACCGAAGTAAAACAAGACAAGATACAAAAAAAATATATCTAAAACGACTTGGAAGTCGGTTAAAAAATCATAAGAAAACCTTCGTATATGAGTCAAACTAGGAAGTAACCGATTTCTTATAACAAGTCTCGATAGATAAGTCAACTCCCAACTGCGGGCAAAATAAGGCTGATGACGGCGATGTCTAGAAAAATCGGCTAATAGACACATATAATAGGCGCAGAGGCTTTAGCACGAGGTTTTACGATTATTAGACCACGACAAAGAGATTTAAAGAGAATCAAATATATTTAATGTCTTTGGATCACGATAACGCAAACGTTTCGTTGATATCAATTTGTAGGTCTATGAAAATTGTTATTGGCCGGTTTGTCTAATACCGGATCAGTTTCAGTTGACTTTAACATGAGATATCGTCGTCATCAGCCTTCCTTCGCCTACTGCCGGGCGCCCTTTTTCATCACCTGCTGTATGTTTACGCCAATATTGTGGGAGGGGGCGGTGCTCTTGCTGACCACGAAGGGTATGTTGGTGTGGTTGGAGTTGCCGTAGTAATTCCGCATGCCTGCATGCTTCATCTGTGAGGCCACTGTCGGCATCTCGTACCCACGACTCCGGTATTTGACCCGCCGAGGATGGTGCGTTCCCTCCTGGTAAATATCTCACTCTACAGCAGCTGGCCGTAAATACGGCGCGAGTATTCGAGCTAAGAATCTCGATACACAGGTATCATAATTTTTCCAACACTTGATTTGGCATATTTGAGGCAGGGTATTGTCTGAAGCGCTGTTCCAACAAAAAGTAATCCTGGACATAACTCCCTAATTATATCATTTAAGTTTACATATTCGGTAATTGCGGTTTTTTATAAAGAGCACAGATATTACAAAAAAATAGACAACTCCAAAATTGCCCAAAACTAGCATCTGCCAGCGGCTTCGCAGGTATGAAAGTATGTTACTCCAAACAGACTTTGGACCCCCATAATTTGAAATAAAGATTAAAAAAATTGTTTAAATGAATAGGATAATTTCTTGTAGTAAATAGGCATTTCTTAGAAGTAAAATAAATAAAGGAAGGTACATAACCAACATTTTTAGGTTCCATCGGCGTCGGCATGCTTTCAAGAGGATCGATGCACTCATTGTCAAACTTGTGAGTGTTGCGAACTGAAAGGACCATTTTAAAATTAACGTTTAATATATTAGCAAAAACAGACCCTGCCGATTTGTGACATGTAGCCACAGGTTGTTTGCTGGGAGAAAAGTCATTGTTACGTTAAGTTCGCCTTTTGTATATGAAGTGGCAAATCACTGCATTTTAATATTAAGTTTTGTGTACAATAAAGAATTAAAGTGTAGGATTACGAATTGGACTTTAAAAATCCTTGCTCACTCAAAGGTCTCGCTGAAGGTGGCACGGGTGTTATATCATTCAATTTCTTTCAAAATACAATTATTATATCTGTGAAAAGCTTCAAAGTCAAAATTATTGAGATATCATCGCACTGTTCTGGTGATACCCACTCATTTATACTAAGTACTCGCTTATTTCATTAGAATCCCATGCCGTCATTGCGAGTTGATGGACATGAATATTATGAATACCTCTAGTTCCCCAACCACCTCATGCATAACCTCGGGTTAACAGCAAGCCTATACCTACTTTCATCTACCTGGCCGTTTCTCAGTTACGAGGGTTAGGGGGTCATTGTCATCCCAAAATGTTGAGCTCACTGAAATATAACCCTAGATTTGTCAATGGCTGGAGGTTAGCTTCAAGTCAAATGATACAGTTGAGTACCAATATTAACTGCTCATAGTATGCGGCAAATAAATTGAACCCGTTGCTATGGTTACGCGCAGCCCCGCACTTTGATTGAAATCCGAAAATCTATTAATGCTCATCGAAGGTCGATCGACATTTTGGTTCGACTTAACTAGGTAGCACGATGCCCGTCATCAAGACTGGTGGCAGGTTTCTTGTTCATACTTTTTGACTGACGGAGGAATCTCAGAATATTAAGACGGTTACCCATTCGTGAGTCGACCTCAGCAAACGTCGCTTTACCTTGAAGATTAGCCGTGCGGCCTTTACCTATTTATCTAACCAGAACAATGATATTGGATGAAATGTATTTTACCCTTTTTAACTTTCTTCTCGAGTGGCACGGCGTTCATGGGCGTGGGGTTCATGGGCGTGGGGTTCATGGGCGCGGTGATCAAGGGCGCCATGCCCTGTCGCCGCAGGCCTCCAGGGAGGATGCGGTTCTTGTTGAACAGCTCCACCACCGGCCGCTCCTCCAGTTGCTGGCTTGCTATTGTTTCATTCACAAATACACACAGATTCAGCTGATTCCTACACAGATTCAGCTGTAACAACTTAGACTTGTTTACAGGTATAGGTATACCTGTAACCTCTAATTATTTATTTATTTATTTATTTATTGAGTAGGCACCTCAACGACTTACCCACTAAGACATACACAAACAAAAACACATACAGTTTTAAGCATAGTGAATTCGTCACTTACAGAGGTGCACAGTATTGACAAAGAAAAAAAAGAAAACATAGAAGACGTTAGCTTAAATATATACACAGTATATTCACAGGCGAGCTATTATCCAAAAATAGTGGAAAAATTTAATTTAAAGCATGAAGTTAAAGCTCTTTCGTGCAGTTGACCCTTGCAGAAGCCGTATTTCTTCTTTTATCAAAAGTAGCCCATTGTATCACACTCATCGAGTATTGCCTAATATCTGAGCAATAATTCTTGTAATCGGATCATTACTGCCAGAGATTACCTTTCACAAACGTATAAACAAAATGCTATCTATGGGTCATTTCACATTAATCATCGTAAAAGCAGCTGATTTTATTTGCATCCACCAAAGAGGGATCACGCGTGTCAGAGTATCATTTGACCGCCACTACAACCCTCTCACTCCGCACTACCTCAAAAACTTTTTCAGTTAAATGCGGTAGGCTTTGAGTACCAAGACTGCTGTTATCGTGGTCATAACCATCAATGTCCATTGCTGTACATAGATCTCCCAGAAGTTTGAGTACCCGAGAGCATACTCCAAGCAGACTACCGCCACACTCACCAGGTTATAGTTCATCTTGTGAGAAGGCCTACCCGCATTACGTCTTACGATACGCGGTCGCCACTTTAGTACCTTTCGGATCCTTGGGACCATCTACTCTCTGCGAGCAATGTACCCTACCCCCAGTTAAGTATGGCGTTTCTTTGATGGATTGTAATAATGAAATTAAAGTACCAGAACGCTGAATGTTTTTTTGTTGGGCGGGTTGTCTGCGGCGCGGAGCCGGTAGCATCTCGCCCTGCGGCCCGCCGCGCCAGACCTCCGTCACCCGTTCTTTGTGAACCAAAACAAGTATAAAAGATATGATGTACGATTATTTTGGGTCAGTGAAAACGCCTGTCCCGTTAACGCATAAATATCATGCTTAATCCATGGTAACAGGATGGTTATGCGAGTCCAGCTACCACTTAAACAATATTCAACAAACTAATCAAGCTCTATTAGTTTGTTGAATATTGTTTAAGTGGTATGATTATTAGATAGACAACTGATAAACATACTTACATATTTCATTCTTAATACATACATATTAAAGATAAATTATACCCAGGCACAGGACAAATAGTCGTGCTCATCACATAAAAATTAGTACTGGTTGGGAATCGAACCCACGACCTCCGTTATAGCAGTCAATGCCACTAACCACTAGTTTTGTTGAGGGCACTCAATCCACCCACTGTTTACTCGACTCATTGAAGAAAAATCCTAGTCTTAACATGTTAGTTTGATACGTTTCGAGTTTTGTGGTACTACTAACGTGGGTTGGCAAAATAAGAGGTATAGGTACCTACGGTGTACGGTTATTATGGCTTGCGAAAATATCAAATCTCTCTAAATGTTATAAGGGTCAACTTCCCGTAACACTGAATGCAGCTGAATACGAGTCCGCAGCAGTCGCTGTATGCAGTCACATCACTGACCTCCGCAATCCAGCGACCGCATTTAACAAGAATATATCTTGTCAAAACTGGTGTTTTGACTTTTTATCATTCATCATTTCAGCCGAAAGACATCTGTTGGACACAGGCCAATGTCCAACAGTGGACGTTTTGACTTTTATGTACTATCAAGTTCAGTGCAATTAAAGGTATAGTACGCGGTAAATAAGTTGAACCCTTTGTTATGATTACGTGCAGACCCTCGCTTCGATTGAGAACCGAAAATCTGTTAAAGTACGCGGCAAATTAGTTGAACTAAAATGGCCGTCGTTGCTACGGTTACGGGCAGCTCCTCGCTGGGCCGCATTTTGATTGAGACCCGAAAATCTGTTACTATTTTGGTTCAACTAGTATGCCGCGTATTGTATCTATTAATTATTAGCTATTGTGCCACCATAAAAAAATCTGTGTATCAGATTAGGTACTTAAAGTAGTAGCTAAATAAATTACCCGTTTTAACACTTGTGCATTTTTTTAAGTAAGCGCATACCATTATATCATTTAACGCGCCAAAGAAAGTATGTATTTTTTAAACAATATGTAACTCATTATAATTTTATTGTTTCTTTCAGTTTCCTTCAAACTTTCCAAGTTTACATTCTAGGGTCTTTCAAATGTCAAAATGGGCCTTTTATTTTTTAACGAGTTTAGATCATTTCGCTACCTTCTTTTACCGGACCATCCCTGGGCACGTGCCGTCGTCGGTGAGCTGTCTGTTTTTCTGCGGGCTTCTTAGCACTACCAACGACCTTGCTGATGATAAATAAGGACTAGTGTCAACAAGCTAGTGCAAACATTGCCAACCATTAGGTAGGTATAGGTACCTACCTAGTGTGTGAGACCGTGGGGCCCGGTAAAGTCACAACTCACCTGCCTAGTGTGTGAGACAGTGGGGCCCGGTAAAGTCACAACTCACCTACCTAGAGTGTGAGACAGTGGGGCCCGGTAAAGTCACAACTCACCTACCTAGTGTGTGAGACAGTGGGGCTCGGTAAAGTCACAACTCACCTACCTAGTGTGTGAAACAGTAGGGCCCGGTAAAATCACAACTAACCTACCTAGTGTGTGAGACAGAGGGCCCGGTAAAGTCACAACTCACCTGCCTAGTGTGTGAGACGGTGGGGCCCGGTAAAGTAACAACTCAGACTGTCGAATACTGGTTGAAATTGGGATAGAATTACTAACTAAAGGTTTATTTTAATTAGGCTTTTGCCCACAACATCGCTCCCGCTCTACACAACTCAACCTTACCCAAAATAAACATAACATTTTAAAGGAAGGATATGCGCCGTATCCGTGCAAAACGGCCGAACGCTCAGCATAAAGCTGTGCCCTCATGCGCAATACGTATCTTCGTTCGGTTATGGTTTAAGGACCTGGTATTTTTTTGCTGTTGATTTCTCATATTGTCCTCTACCATATAACCTAGGTTTCATTTCTGGCGAAAAGAAAAAATTAAATCATACCAATAGTTTCCATTGGCTTTTCATAAGAGCGAAGTGTTATTTATTTTCATGGTCTAGCTTTTGCAGCAATCAAACTTATCAGCCCAAATCCTTTTCTGGAATTCCACTCCATCATACAGTCCTTGCGCCCTCCTCTTTTGGCTTTCAAAGTATAATAGAACTAACGGCTCCGCCCGCATAAAAGTAGGTTTTTCCATAGGTACAAAACATTTGATTGGGTGCATTTTGAAAAATAATTTCTTATTAGGTATTTGTGTACATCAAAAAAAGGCTGTATTTCTAAATTTCATCGTCCTAGGTCCAAGCATTTGGGCTGAGTGTTGAAGAATCAATTTAGTGGATGACTCAGAATCCTTTACAAAAACCTTCAAAATCATTTTATAAAAAAGCTTCGTCCTAGTCCTAGCTTATGCAAGGAGAGTTACTAAAATTCGTTTGCTATGCTCACTATCATTCTCCTTTAGGATGTCTCAAAAATTTTATGCAAGGAGAGTTACTAAAATTCGTTTGCTATGCTCACTATCATTCTCCTTTAGAATGTCTCAAAAACTTTATGCAAGGAGAGTTACTAAAATTCGTTTGCTATGCTCACTATCATTCTCCTTTAGAATGTCTCAAAAACTTTATGCAAGGAGAGTTACTAAAATTCGTTTGCTATGCTTACTATCATTCTCCTTTAGAATGTCTCAAAAATTTTATGCAAGGAGAGTTACTAAAATTCGTTTGCTATGCTCACCATCATTCTCCTTTAGGATGTCTCAAAAACTTTATGCAAGGAGAGTTACTAAAATTCGTTTGCTATGCTCACCATCATTCTTCTTTAGAATGTCTCAAAATCTTCTGTCTCTGTATGAGGCGATGAGCCAAAGATGCACCCCATTGCAAGTTAAAATTCTGCCGGTGCCTATTCACTCCAATAAAACAAGATCACAAACGAGGTTGAAAAAACTTACTAGTCTGGCAGCCGGTTGTAGAGGTCGAAGTTGTCGAATTCCTCGCTGACCTCGTCCTGGCCGCAAGCCACTGACTCCAGCCCCTCGCCGGGATGTCGACTCTGCTGGCTGCTCAGGCCTGTGAGGAATAATATGCTACTTAGAAAGCTCCATCTCGTCAACCGATTGACGTCTGCCATTAAACATGGCTTCGCTGAAGCGTCTCCACATTGATAGATCTTTTGCGTCTCGTATTCATCAGATTCCAGCAGTCTTCATTAGGTCAACGGTCAACCTTGTACGAAGCTTTCAAACGCTGCGTCTTCCTATACACGTTCCTCACCTCCAGAAGTTTAAACCCAAATGGCGAGAAAGAACGAGCGTTAGGCTGAGGTTTACTAAACTGCGGTCGATACGATATAATAATTCCCTATGAATCGAATGTTGATAACAAAACACTTACTTAAAAAAGCCATTAAACAATAATAATATTTAAAAATAAAGCTTTTCAAAATAGGAAACTAATCGTGCCCTTCAAATCGTCGTGTTGTTTAGGTAACATGAGGGCACATGGGAAAAACACATAAACCTACAAAATATGAAAATTCATCTTGTAAATAACTAAGTCAACACTCACTGTCGCCATCAGCATGCGACCGCTGCCTTTTCAGTTTTAAGTACGGCCGCTGATCCGCGCTTGGTTGAAATTGCTAAATAAATAAAACAATACCGTTTAATTCACAAAGCCTGGGAATTTGAGTCATACATATAGTGTGAAGGTTAGGTTAGATTAATAAATGAAAACACTGGCAATACTCATTACTAGCAGGTACCTGGTATTTGCTACTACTACCATTGACGTGTCAAGGGCAGAGACCAGTCTTCTGACACCTGATTTTTAGGCGATTTTATCAGTATTTTGGCAGCTTAACTAAAATTACAGAATTTCGAATTGGTAACCCATAATTCTATAATGTGGGCGGTAGACTAACTGGGGTAGGTCGGCCCAAGAACTATTTGACTCTTCCCCCCTTGTATATCCCTTTGGCTACTACACAAAAAAAGGAGGTATACATTTTGTTTATTTGTGGGAAAAAAGGAGATTCGCATTTCTTTTTACGCATTGCTGTAACAAAATAGTCTTAAACCACCTTCGCATTATTGCCATTCTTATGAAACTAGTCTGGGGTACATCGGTTGGAAGGTTTCAAAGCCTATTACGGACATGGGTCGAAACGAACCAGCTAGTTCGAAGTTACGAACCTCAACACGTGGCTGTTCCTGGTGTGGGTGCTTGAAGGAGTGGTTGTAGCCCCGCACCTGGCCTATCATCCGGTGCTGCTCCACGGTGGCCGGGTCGAGGTAACCTCGAGTGGGATTGGGAGGTACTTCGAGCCTACGAAGCCTCGCAGTTTGCTGCGGAATCTCTGTAATCAGCAAGATCAGTTATTGAGGATCATCTAGTCGAGCCAAGTTGTGCCACCAGAATAACCCACCGTCCGCCTTGTCCTCTTTTTTATGAGAATCATAATAAAAATTTGTTTAAACCAATTGCATTCTGGTATATTTACTTTCACGCGAGTTATTCCTGACTTGAGCTGCATTGGTAATGCAGGATATTTAAGAGTCCGGGTCTACTCAGTGAGACAGTGGTTTGGGGTGGAACTGTGCTAAGTCTTGTCCAGCCCTACTTGAAGTTGTACGAAGTGGCTTTCTAGCTCTTGCGATTATGTGATACGAGTACAGTGATCCTGTCTCTTAAAGTGAAGTCTCCTTGTGAGCGATTTGATTAAACGCTATTCTGAGTAATTTATATTATAATATAATCCCATCCATCCATATTACCGTAGATATAAGGCTAGTAATTAGGAGTTATACATATTGTGGAGAAAAAAAAACTTTTATTATTATTCCATATACTTCCCCCCCCCCCCACCCCGTTGATTATCGCTGGCGACGATAATCAGCCTCAAAGTACTGTTTCGGCTGTTTCTTCTGTTTTAATTAATTAGGTATTATTGTTTTATTTTATTGTATGTACCACCGCAAGAACCTTTCATTTTTTCTCAGTATTTACTAAGAGCAACTACAAGCGATATGGAAGGAATGCCAGTGTAAAAGTCAAATGCATCTGTCAAATTACTAACACGATACCGATAATTTTATCATTACTGATAGTATGTAGATACCTAAATTACACAAGATGCATTGTGGTGCGAATGACGCATGAAGCCGGTTTCTTACAAATTCTACTAAACTAAATTTTTTGACGTGATTGATGAGTTTGTATGTACCTTTATCCGACAGCATGTATAGTACGCGGCAAATAAGTTGAACTAAAATGGCCGTCATTGCTATGGCCACCGCTGTGCCGCACTTCGATTTATACCCGAAAATGTGTTACTGCACATTGAAGGTCAATTGCCATTTTGGTTCAAATAATATGCCGCATATTGTACTTACTTTTCTTTGGCTGCGTCCGCACAGTAATGAAAGGCACGTTTTCTGGTGTTTGTGGCGGTTCTGCTATTCTGGTCATACTAGAAAAAAAGGGTTTATTTACAAAAATTTTATATAATTAATTGTAAATAAAACTGAACTAAGTAAACACTGTTATTTAAAGGTTTTTGAAAAACAGGGCTTCGTAAGTAGGAACCTATTTTTAATTATATATCTAGATACCATTTATAGATACCTATATCTATGGCAAATGGACTTCTCTAGTTTCCAAGCACCTCGGATTTACACCGGTAGGTACAATTAGATATTATCTTTGTTTTGTTTTAGGGGAGAAACCATCAAAAGGCACCTGGACTTACAGGGAAAGCACTAGGGAGTGAGGAATTCTTACCTCACTATAACTGCCCCGGTGATCACCTCTTAAAAGATTACTCCGTAACTCCCTCTGTAAAACGTCTGTTAGGACAAATTTGGTGATCACAATAGTGACGCCGTTTTCCCTGGATTCATTTCGCGGGCAATCAGAGTGCCAACTTCAAAAATTACCACCTACATTAAATGGAGCAGGTGGGGTTTCGGCATGCTAGGCGAATTTAACTTTCTAGTTAGTTTAGTAGACATGCAGAGGCGTAACTACCGCCATATCAGCCGTATCAGTGATATGGGGTACCCGGACTACAACGGCCTCAGTGCATAATTTTTTACATATTATCTACAACCTTAAACTCTTGATGCATTGACAAGAAATGGCCTCTTGTCAATTCACACATTCTATCAGCTGATGCTCGACTTTCTTAAATAACAAATCAGGGTACCTAATTGACGAAAAAAATGTTACAACAAAATTTATTGTTTATCATCATTGGCACCAGATTTAGCTATGCAACCTATTTGCAATGTATCAATAAATACATTATCTAACATAATATAATCACCATCGTAATCGTCATTTCAGCCCAAAGACGTCCACTGTTGGAGATAGGCCTCACCCAAATTTCGCATGACGGTCCTGTGTGTCTCGCATCTATCGGATTCCCGCAGCCTTTGCCAGGCCATCGGTCTACCTTGCAGGAGGCCTTCCAACGCTGCGACTTCCGGAACTCGTACCGGCCGGATGCGGGTGCTATCGGATCTCGTACTAAACTGGATGTTTCTATTTCATAAATTGCTCTGGTAGTTCTAGCATTATCTACACTAAGATTTCAATGAAAATGTAACCTATCCTAGTCCAGAATGCTCCAACAAACGAGCTCATTCGCTATCTATGACAAAACCTGTCCAGTTAGTCTGTCCGCCTCCTTCGTGGTCTAGGATGTCAGTTCTGTGCTGGTCAAGAGCGTCGCCAAGGGGTAGGGGGGGGGGGCTGTAGCCTAGGGGCTTGCTTAACAGCTTCCGAGGCTAGTTTAGGCACCAGTCTCCCACAATATAATGCCTATCCTATATGTTACCGTAGATATAAGGCTAGCAAGTAGGAGAAAAAAAACTTTTATTATTATTTAAAAAAAAAAATATTATTCTCTATACTTCCAATAGTAATATTCCCTTGATCATCGCCTGGCGACGCCCTTGGTGCTGGTAAGGCTTAATGAATTCTCAATATTATTAAATACGAAACCCCATCGGTACTAGCTACGCCACTTCATAAAGATAACCCTGATAAGATACATGGATGCTACTTACCTCCGTTTTTTAAGTTTCTTTTTTCTTTTTAATGATTTGATTAAATTAATTTTCTCCTGAAGGTCGTCGCATCGTCCTTCAGCTATGGTAAACTGGTCATCTAACTCCGGTATGGACGCTAGTAAAGAAATATTTTGTATCTTAACCATAAAAACTAATAAGGTTGGCTTTCCCGAGCTGTGCGAGGAAGTAGATCGATAATAAAATACCTACACCAATCAAAATTCATCATATTCGAATCGAATATAAAACATTTATAACAGAATTATTGCTTCTTAGGGCATACTAATCTGTGCATAGGGATTTGGCAACCTATATTGCATATCCTCCGTACATTTGATGAGTACATAGATATATCAGTCATGAAGAGATACATTGAATTTGATCTCCATTCAATATTTTTCATTTTCTTTACATTTTGTCAACTTACAATTTGAAATGAATATCAAATAAATTTACGGTTCCTTCCTTGGAGCTCTAAATCCGATTATCTGTGTCAATACAGTAAATTAAAATATATGTTATACGTACTAACCTGTTAATTTTCAACTATAAAGTGAAGTTTTTCGTTTCTCATTTGTCTTTTTTCGAAGTAAGTAATGTTAGGTGCTTTAACAGGTTCTTTAGAAACTTAGTGGTAGTAGTTTATTAGCATTCTCTACCATTCAACCAAGGGTGGTGAAGAGAAAACATAACATGTAATGCCCTTCGTCAAGTACCTACTTATTAGCTCAAGAAATAGAATACCGTACCATTCTGGTCCAATTTCCGTTCGGAACGTGTTCCCTCTAAGGCAGCTCCCGCTAGACTGCTGGAGCTCCTATGACGCTTATCTGTAAATATTGCCATTTCGTTATCCTAAGACAGGAGTTCCCAAACTGATGATTCGCCAGGTGTCACAAACCAATAGATAGGTAGGTATCTAGGTACATTCAGGTCTCATTCAATAGACTTACTCGTCTCAGCTATAACCGGCAAAAACTAAGATTTGATAAAGTTAATGCAATATTTTTTTTTTGAGAAAAAGATCTATTTCTAGAATATCCTAACTCTGAGACTTACAACTAAGATTCTGTACTTATAGGTAGGTACTTTAGGGGCGCTTTCTGTTAATTATTGTACCTACTGTTTTACCTAATAAATAGGCTTATATATTTTTTCATTTTTCTTCGAATAAAATAATTCAGAACTACATGCAGAGATATCGTTTTCTACAAGGGCTTCACATACCTTCAAATTACCCACAATGTAAGTAGATACCTAAACGGAGTCATAGTTCGAAAAATATAACAGATCTAAGTAATTAAATACGTAGGTATGTAATTGCATTAATTACGTCCTTGCCTACGGGCCAGATTTCGATTTGTAAAACTCGATATTTGAATAGAATTAGCTAAAGAAGCATGGGAATTGTTGTGTTGCAAGCACATAGGTAAGTAACCTATAGTGACCTCAGCAAACCCTTTATCCAAAACCACCTCTGCCTCAACCGGCTTGCACTTGCCCCAGTGTGCGTTGTCACTGTCAAAAGACGAAATTCAACACCCGATGCAGGATGTTGAGATACCTAGTTCAATTCGCCTAGGTCAAAGAGATTTAAAGTATACAATTTTATGTCTTTGGTCTAGGTCTACTTGTTGACAGTCCAAATTTTTATTAAGACAATCGCATACATGTAGAAAAATAAGACTAACCTTTAGTTAGCTTTAAACCGTCGCCCATATTAACTTGAAATTTTCATAGCACAATATTTGAAAACTTTGCGCTAATTTTAAAATAAACAGAACGACTGATTAATAAATATAAAAAGGGTGTTATAATATGTAGTAAAAGCACTAAAAAATCATTACGTCAAAGTTGTCAAAATAATATCAATCCTAGAACAATGAAACATCAGCTTTTACTTCAAAATCTATGTGCTTATGATGAGTAAGATTAATTTAAATACTGGCAGCTAGTATTACTTTCTCTTTTGGGAACCTAAATGATTGTCTACCTTTTGGTTTTAGGGAGGAAAGTCAAACTTTAAATCTGTGTAAGTTGTTAGGATAAGTACAGTACCTGGCCATATTATTAGGGACAGCACTCAGATTTTATGTCTACTTTTAACTGAATTTTACAGGCAAGTGGTTGGTTGTAGGTCCTGCTGGTATTTTTTATTTAAAGGCTTTATTAATTGAGATTAAAAAACAAAAAAAAATTGAATGCAATATAATTTATATACTTTTGAAAAAAAAAAGATACGTAATAAGATGGATGAATATTACTAGTGTTTTGTGTCAGATTCCATTCCTCGTGGTATGCTCTCCATGCAGGTTCTGGCATTCTGTTGCAGATTTGTGTTATGATGCCACTCTTTAATGAGAGCTGTTATCAGCTGATGCTTAATAATAACAATAAATCATTTATTAGCTAAGTGGTGATCACTTACTAAGCGATCGCCTGCTTGATGAGCTCCCAAATGTTTTCAATAGGGTTCATGTCTGGTGAATTACTTGGCTACAGTAAAATATTAATATTTTTTGAGCCAGGTATGCAATATCACTCCTGGCTTTATAGCACAGTGCAGATTCGTGCATAAAAATGTACTCTTCGTCATTGGGGAACCATTTTTCGAGCTGGGGCAGTAGTTCAATTTCTAGTACTCGTTTGTACTGGTCTTTCCACATGGTTCCTTTCACGATATGTAGGCGTTGCATACCCTTGTATGAGATCAAAGACCACATCATGATAATAATTAGCCGTCTCCAAAAAGCAATCTGCATGGAACTGTTCTCCACGGCGTCATCAGAAAAGAGCATTTATGGAAGGGCAAAAGAGCTCTGGTCAACCAAAACCTGAAACTGCGATTTATCGGAGAAGCATATCTGAAAAATTTTACTACATAATCAGATAATCACAGTAGTCTTTTAACAATAAACTTTACTATTTCAAGTCATATTTTTAGCCGACTCCAGTCTGCAACAGTCATATTTTAGTGTTATTTAGTCCAGTGCATTCGTCTCTTCTTCGAGTGATGATGCGTGGATTTTTTGGTAGGCCGACCGACCTATCCACTTCTCATTGTCCAACCGTCGATGGAATGTCCGAAAGAACAATTCGTAAACTTCTGCGCCCTCGTTGTTTATAATTTTGGTAAGGTGGGAAACACTATTTTCACTTTTTTAATAATGATACCATTAATATTATATGAAAATATCGTATATAAATCTATTGGTTTGCTTAAAGTGTGTTTCAATCAGAAATTACAGGTCTACGAAAACTGTCCCTAATAATTTGGCCAGGGATGGTAATTGAAGAAAAATGAACATTTTATCAGCGTATGATAATTGCGTTTGGATTTCCATTAGAATGCGGATGTAACATTATTCACTCAAGCTAATCCACGGAGCGCGACACCAAAGACTAAGGCGCGCCCCAATAGGTATAGCACAATATATCTGATTATACAATATTATTTAAACACGTAGTGTCATTGTGAATTTCGACAGTTAATTGTTTCGACACAGTCTCAATTTAGAAAATCTTTAGCATTAGTCCGACAGAACAAACTTCGACTACACACACCTTTGAACAACACCACTTTTGTAACCATAATCTTGGTTACAAGTACTTTGTAACCAAGATTATGTAACTCATGATTTAAAAGAGTGTCCATGGAGTTTCTTGCACGTTCTTCTCCATAGAGATCTATGCTTTGGAACGTGCAATTTAGCTGTACTTTTGTTTTGGACTGACCGACATTTTGACAATTCAAAAGTGCCTGTAATTGGTCTATTTGAAATAAACTATTCTGACTTCGACAGAACCCTTCTTTAATACGCATTTGTTCTACGGATCTCTATTTCGACGGAACCTAATAATGTTCGACATAATACATACTCTGAAATGTGACAATAAATAATTGAATTCTGTTCTGTAGATACAGAATAATAACAAAGAATAATAACCAACTATGGTTTTAATAATAACCAACAAAAATAAATGAAAAATAAGTATGAAAAAGGGTGGTCCTAGTACCGATCCCTGCGGAACACCGCAAGACATCTCTCGACGTTTCCACTCTCCCTGGTGACCGGGGTAGATAATATACCTGTCCGACAGGTAGGCTTCGATCACACGACTTCGATACCACGGGCACCCGGTGGTACCGGAGAGCTCCCCAATGCTACTCCAGGGCAGGGAATTTAAGGCGTTGGCAATGTCCAAGGACACTGCCACGACACACCTACCCTGGGACACCGCATCCCCCGTCGTAAAGGCACGCACGCGCATGATGGCGTCCACCGTGGAGCGCATCCTGCAAAAGCCGAACTGCCCATCCGAAAGGTTCGGTCGGGTCGTGGGGTAGTATTCTTGGCACTCAGCCTTCGTACCGCCTCTCTCATCCATACCTCGGTCACCTCTGAAGCATCGGCGTCGTCATCGCCATTGTGGTCCGCGTCGGATACTGCTGGTGGTGGCGGAGCCATGGGCGGGGGGAGTGTGTCCCTCCTATCCTCCACAAGCTCGGGACGGAAACTCTGAGGCAGCGGGGGAGCCCAGGGACGGAGTTTCTCCCACACCATCTTGTATGGGCGTCCCCACGGATCTGCATTCAAAGTCCCCAGGCACACGTTGCGGACCTCCAGTTTGGCCCGCTTCATCTCCGCTCGGAGGGTGCACTTCGCCATTTTGTATCCCTCATTTAGCTCCGCCTCTCTGGCCTCCGCATCCGCGCATGCGGCGCTTGCAGTACCTGGCATACCGGCGTCGCGCATGATTGCACGCATTGCGTAGTGTCGCAACCTCCGGTGACCACCAGTACACCTGGCGCTTAGCACGTCCTGGACGGACTCGAGGCATTGCCGCGTAGCAGATTTGCGACCTGGCCTCCCGGAACCACTCTGCCTCGACGTCGATGTCGACAGGCCTGGGTGCAAGCACCGTCGCGACTTCCAGGAGGAGCTCCTGGTCCATCTGCCTCAGCGCCCACCGCGGACCACAAGGGCTCTATGGTTTTGGCCGCCGACATGGGGCAGGTAATCGTAACAGCTTACATGCCCGTTTCATCAGTGCAGATGGTGCCCACCCGAACCTGTTCAGCAGTGGACCCTCCCGCCCAGACGATGTCGGCCACCACCTCATCCACCCCGACGGAGTCGTCCAAGCCCATGATGCGCTTGTCTATACACTTAGTCGGCCTGGACACTCGGGCCTCCTACGCATCCGCTCCTCCCTGAGCCTCTTGGCCGGGGAGTCTGCCGCTGGGCCACTGTACGCGCCAGGGACCTCTAGCATTTGGGCCCAAGTTACGGTGCGCCTCATGCGGAAGCCCCCAGAGGCTAAGAGCTCCTCGAGGTGGGGCAACACCTCGCCTTGTCCATGACTTGAAAAAAGAAACCAAACAAAGAGTACTGTAATGTGTATAACCTATAAGCACTGAAGTGTACAGAAAATATCAAAAATGATGGAAATTGGAACCAAAAAAAGACTACTGTAATGTGTGTAACCTATAAGGACTGAATTATGTACAGGAAATATCACAAAATGTTGGAAATTGGAACCAATAAAGACTACTGTAATGTGTGTAACCTATAAACACTGAATAGTGTACAGGAAATATCACATAATGTTGGAAATTTGAACCAAAAAAAGAGTACTGTAATGTGTATAACCTATAAGCACTGAAGTGTACAGGAAATATCAAAAATGTTGTAAATTGGAACCAAAAAAAGAGTACTGTAATGTGTGTAACCTATAAGCACTGAATAGTGTACAGGAAATATCACAAAATGTTGGAAATTTGAACCTAAAAAAGAGTACTGTAATGTGTATAACCTATAAGCACTGAAGTGTACAGGAAATGTCACAAAATGTTGGAAATTGGAACCAAAAAAGACTACTATAATGTGTGTAACCTATAAACACTGAATAGTGTTCTGTTTGAAAACTCTTATGTGCTGTAATTAAAAATTTAATGTAGTTTGTATTATGCCCCACTGCTAGATAAAAGCTTTTCTCTTAATTTTCTACTCACAAAAGCAGAAGGCAGACTTCTGCCTTTGCGGGCCAGTCTCTCCAATAAGAGTCAAAGCCCATTTATCTACCTTCGTCCTGGGACGTTTGTCAAGGTGAGCTGAAATGTAGGAGGCTCCGAGTAGCGATTACTTGGAGACTTATCTAAACAGGTTGTGACGTAACTACGTGCGCATCGACTTGCAGCCGCAGCACTACTGATCTACAATCGGCTGCGGCAGCACTAGCGACCGAAGCTCCGCAGCACCTGCGGCCGCAGCCACGTTCAGAATGGTGTTCACAAAAATCCATACACTACCTACTGCAAAACCAGTCGTGCAGCTGCAGCCGGCTTCGTGCAGCCACCGCATGTGCTGCCTGTAGCCGAGGCTCGAATAGCTCCTTAAATGCTTTTCTTTGGTATTCATATCTACCAAGTCCACACTCCACGTAGCCGGTTATTTAGTAGAATAAAGAAATAAATCGGCTGTATCTTCACCCTGTGGCGGGCAAAACTCCTTCGTGAATACTTAGCCTTACAGACTTACAGGTTACTTATATCAAGAGCAAGATAATTAAAACTTTATCATTTAATCTCATTATATATTTATTCCATATACACCTATAACTACTTCTTGACACAAAGAACATATAACTGCACTGATAATGCATAAACATATAAAATAATTGTCGCTCTTGTAAATTACAAAGAACGCTAAATAAATATTAATTCAGAAATCTTGTTACCTTTTCCAATGGGTAAAAAAGTATACAGTAGCTTATATATACATAAAAATGTAGTTATAATTTTGAGTACATGTTTAGTTGCTATATAGTTATTACATTTAGCCCCCAAAGTCATCATGTTTTCTAATAATTGAATATTTAAATTTTATTACATAATAATTAATTGCACCCATTATATATAATTAATGAATCATAAATCAATAGTCAAGCGCGAGCGTCACCAACATGCATCTTCAGAATTCTAAAATTAATTTTGTTTTGACAATATTAACTGAATGCGTTTGCAGAGCAAGCAGTGGTCGAGAGCCGACTACACCTTACGCACTTATCTTGAAACTGAAGCTCGTAATATAGAATATGCACCGTCGATAAAGGGCGTTGGTTTTAAAGTACTGTTTACTCCAAACAATTGTATGTTCAATAAATGCAAAAATGTTTCATGGAATGATGAATTTATGTAATTATCAGTCCCAACTCATAATGCATGACTGTTATTATTGTATAATAGTAATATTTACTCTGTATAGCATCACAAACTTTACGACTTAATTTATCGTTTTAAATACAGAGCTTCTAGCAATTATATTTTGTCTGTTTTTTAGAATATTATGCTAATTATAGTAGTTTGGTGTTTAGTCAATCTTAAGTGTTTATATCAAACTTACATGTAAAACTATGTAGAACACATCGAAATAATATAAAACACAAACGTGGTCGACCGTCCATTCAGACAGGCGTTGATTTCATTAAAATATAATGATTTTAATAAAAGTTAGTATGTTACCAAGTAATACTTATAAAAATACATAGACGCACTGTGCTTAGCAAATATTGTGCATGAAGTTGCTTCATCGATTCCAGCTTACTCAGCTAGCATAGATAATTTCGTTAACCGATCAATACCTTGTTTATGCTATAAATACAAAGTTTTTTTTTTATGTATAATTTCTACATATCAGCCAAACTAAAGAATTATTTTAAAAAAATATTTACGCGTCCACAAAGCCAGACGCCTAAAAGTTTTTTAAAGCATTAACATACTTTATTAAAGACGGATGAAATCATTCCCTTCATAACTAGGGAAGAAAGAAATTATTTAAAGAGCCTAACTGTTATGGTTCCAAATGAACCGTAAATATTTAACAAAATAAAACATGACATTATAATCACGCCTGTATTCCTCGAAAGGAATAGTAGCCACATTTTGCCAGTTATGTTCTGTTTTAGGGGGCGAGCCTAATCATTAAAATTAAATACTTACGGTTCAGAAACATTGTGTGGCGTTCTTATCGTATTCAAGGATAAAAACTAATAACAGTCTGCTTTAGTTTAAAACAAACTAGCTACGAATCCCTTTCATTTTACGTACGGCAGGCGTACGGTAGTACTCCACAGTGGCGTACTGCCAAACGAGGTAAGTAGGGATGCATTGGTGAATAGAAACCAAACTGAAGAGTATTATCACGTCCTTTAAATATTTTTTGCAACATTTAATTTCTATTATTTATATTTTTTAAATCTATGCTTTGTTAGAAACCAGTACTGTGGTATTAAAGCGAATACTCAATCATATGACCCATTCACCCTTGCATCCCCATTCACCACATTTGTATGTCACAGTAATGACTTTGTTCTTATTTTTTACTAAGGATTAACTATACTAGAGGATGATGATTTCAGTCCTTCTATAATGGATTAGAAATAGTTTTGATCCATTTTGATAGAATCATGTCTTTGCCTGCTTGTAAAAAGATAATTATTATGATGGAAGTCGTTTTAGTGAGCTCTAAATATAAAATAATGTATTTAGCATTTAACTACATTTTTCGTGGTCACATTAAAACTAAGTACTCAATCAGAGTGAAGGCGGGAGCGGGTGCTAGCGCGGAAGCGTTTATTTCAAAATGTATGTAGACGTCAGTTGCATTTAGTGCTTCTATGAGTCACACTTGAGCTTGAGGCGGGCGTGGGCGCGGGTGTTTCTAATGGCTCAGTTCAACCGTATAATTCAGCGAGATAGCGTCTGTTAGGAGACTGCGAGTAAGTAAGGTTCAAGACTCGCAGTTTGTTCGGCACTGAACCGGCAGACTCCAAGACCCTTTCGCCCTCACCCGCCCCTCGCACTCGCTAGTGCAATCTGATTGACAACTTAGTATTTGAATTGTCGGCAATACGCTTTAAATAGAACCTTTGAGTTAGAATAATGCAATTCTCTCTGTTTATCGACATAATTAGATAGCATTTTTTAAAATTAATTATACAAAATCATTAAGATAAGTTCTTGGTTAGTGTCGAGCAAAAGGAATCGAATCTTAAATAAAGCTGAATTGAATGTGTAATCTGTAGTACAAACGTTACGACCTAGTAAATGGCCCTCAGTCAAAGTTGTCATACATTGCAGAGGCTACTGTAATTTCCCTTAGTCTAAAGTAGAACAGCTCATTCAGTGTTTGAGCTACTGTAATAATTATTATAAAAGTATTCGCTTGCTTTCTTTAGATGATTCCTTCAATATAAAAAGGTTTTAGCAAATTACATCACAATTTTACGCTGTCCGTTGATAAAATTTACTATGCGGCAATACTGTTAGAATAGTTACCTACATGTTACCATAATCGCCACTAAACTTACACTGGGCTACATTGAAGGAATCACCTTAACTTAAGACCACTATTCATTCTATAAAAAATCCAGGACACAACTTATGGTGAAACAGAATATAATCACATTTTTTTAATACATTTTTCTTTTTCATTGTTCTCATCAAACGATATTAAATGTAGTAGCGACGCGTGTTTATATATTTCCGACTAAACAATCTGAATATATCCCGGAAAGACTTAGTAATCATTATAACATCATAAATAAAAATTAATTACTTGTTAAAAAACCGTTTCGTTATGAATAATATTATATGGTAAAATATTAAAATGTACGCGTGAGGCTGGCCGGGTGGCGCGAAAGCACGCGGCGCTCACGGGCACATCGCGTCGCGTGGTGGCCGGTCGTGTGGTGGCCCGGCACTTTACAACAGAACGCATTTCTTTTTCCTGGCAGGTTCTGGGGGCTCCAACGCTGCTAGTATGGCTTCATCGAACACGTTCTTCAATCCTTTCTGCAAAATATGGAAATCATGACGTTATTATTCACCCATGTAACAGAAATATGTAAAATCTGTGAACAAAAACGTGTATAGTATGCGGCAAACAAATTGGATCTGTTGCTATGATTACGCGCAGCCCCTCGCTTAGATTAAAACACGAAAATTTGCCGCACTTCGATTGAGACCCGAAAATCTGTTACTAGTTTGGTTCAACTTATATGGCGCGTATTTTTAAAACCCATAATTATGTATGTTAAATTCGTGGTTAATATTCGATACATTAAGATTCGAAATAAAAAGAAGTTTCGAAGTAACTAAGTGTTATAGGTAACTTATTGTGTCTTATTGTGACTTTTGTATTTCAGTCTCCGTTATGGTAACTCCCTCTCCTAGAAAGGATTCCAGAGTCCCAGCAGTTGGAACATTTTGGTGATAGTAGCATTTAGTAATTACTTCAGCAGATACATTTTAGGATATTACGATTCTAATTTCATGAATGAATAGCATACTATTTTATTTATATATCAAGAAACTCCCCAACTAGCAGTAAGTTGTTTAACAACAAACAAAACAACTTGTTGACGGAAGTCGCGTCGCGTCGTTGGTGATGTTATGTGCGATTGCATGTGGTATTTGCAAGGTAAGGTGCAACCGCTGGCTTGGGAACGTCGTGCAATGGGCAGCACGCTGTCCGATCGTCCGGTAACCGACCGGACCGAGCCCAAGTCGTCGACGGTGCGTACTGTTCCCGCGCGCCTCGAGGAGCTGTCAGCAAACCGTAGAGGCCCAGCCTGCTAGCTGCAGGCAGGCAGGGTCGAAGCCTGCTGAGTAATGGGTCAGCTTCCGAAAGGAAAACCCGGTCACGGCACGATAGGCAACGAAGAATGGGGTAGGTTTTAAGTCAGTAAGAGTGTGACAATATTTCCCGCTCCGCCCAAGGGCAGGATTTGTCGTTGGATGATTTTACCAATCATATAAAAAAAAATGGTAAGGTGCAACCAAAACCTTTTCTCGATTAATTTTCTATATCTCGGCTATCTATCTACCTCTCTATCCCAAACTAAAATAAAACGCAGCAACTATCTCCTTCATGGGATAGATCTCACAAACTAAAAAAAAAATTAAATCTTATATATGAAAAAAACCGGCCAAGTGCAGGTCGGAATCGCGCATGACGGTTCCGTACCATTGACTAGGTAAACAGAACAACAACAACAAAATAGGCAAAAAATGGCGTTCTTTTGTATGGGAGCCCCCCTAAAATGTTTATTTTATTATATAACAAGTACAACTGAGTATTTTGTGAATATTTCAAGTGGTAGGCACTTGTAGGGTTTACATTTAATCAAATGTAAACCCTACAATAAAATATAGTATAATGTGTTCACAATCACGAGTATATGTATGGTGCACGTACTTAGGCACAACCAATAATAATAATTAATATTTTATTATTATCCATTATTCCATTTATATTTGCTACATTTATTAAATATTTAAAAAAAATACATTTAATAATAAAAAATAGTATCCCACCTATCGGGAACAGGGTCCTAGCTGCCGGGGGTCAGGGCTCCAGAGAAACGAATCTCCTGACTATACGAGCCGTGTCCAGAAGTACCGCTTTCTGAATCAAGCCCTTGATCCAGCCGTCTAACGCGAGCCTCCTAATATGTTGGTCGAGGCTCTTGGCTATTACGCCATTACCTCTTGGCTATTATGACTATCGGTCACATCCCACATGTCAACAACCTCGCGTGCCAAGTCAACATACTTGATTTGTTTATCTTTTTCGGCTTTCACGAGGTTCTCGTCATGTGGAACGGCTATGTTAACAATCATTGCACGCCTCTCGCTTCGGTCCACCACCATTATATCAGTTTTATTGGCTACAATAGTCCTGTCAGTGATGACAGGACTATTCCGTCAGTGATGACAGGACTATTCCTATTACAAAGTGATATGACCATTATCAAGAACTGGGTCGGGCTCATACCTGTAGTACGACACTTCCGATTCAAAAAGAGAGTATTTCAAAGCAAGTTGCTGATGGATAATCCTGGCTCCAAGGTTGTGCCTATGAAAATATTCGCCATTAACTAGACGAGAACAACCAGAGATAATGTGACAAATTGATTCTACCGGACGGTGACATGCCCGACAGATGTCAACCGTGTCGTCCTTCACAATAAATCTCCGCTAGTTATTCGTCATGATAACTTCGTCCATAATTGCACATATAAACCCTTCAGTTTCCCCAAAGAGATCACCGGAACGCAGCCAGGCTACGGACGCCAATTGGTCTACATCGGGCCCGTTAAAGGCCCGGAAAAAGCATCCGTGATCGTTAGTGTCAAGTACTATAGGTTTGCGCCAGTTCTCGTTAGCCAGGGAGAGCGGGGTGAGTCCCTTGTCCACAGCCACTACATCTCGACTCATACCCACGTCGATAGCTAGGAAATATTCCCTGAGACAGCATACCTCGCGGTTGTGTAGGGTCTTAGCATTTAAAAAACCTCGACCCCCCACACTTCCGCGGCATATACAGTCTGATCACCGACGATCGTGGGTGATGCATTTGGTATGCATTAGCAGTGTACGGACCCGCCTATCCAGGATGTCAAGTTCCGTTTAAGTCCATTTGAGTACGCCGAAAGAGTACATCAATACCGGCATGACCTTTTATTATTTATCATTATCTTAGGCTACTTGTTATCTTGGCAATATGCACGATTCCGGAGGGATAGGCGCCGGTAGTGAAGAGGTGAGAAAATGCCAGTACATCATATAACTTGCGATTACCGACTTATTACCCAGGACCGTCGACATGTATTTAGTTTAAGGTTTGGGCATTGAAATAGAAAACAAACATGTTTTGCAGTACTATTAATAAGTCTTATAAAAGATCAATCTACACATATGTGTTTATAATTATAAACTGGTACTGTCATCCGACCGTGTCGCCATTTTCATTTTTCTGCAAAGTTGCGGCGCACGCGCATGATCGTAGTAAATAAGAGTTGAGCACCTTAGCCATAGGGGAATTAAGTTAAATCCCTGACTTAAAAATAACTACACCATGCGGCTAATAAGGAACTGGTTAATGTAGATAGAAGACAATTCAATAACCATGCCTTCTAATATCTCGGCAATGCGGCACCTCAAACACGTTAATGGGGAGGTTAAAATGAACATAGTACGCGGCAAAATAAGTTGAACCCCTTTTTCTATGGTTACGCGCAGCCCCCAACCTCGATTGAGACCCGAAAATTAGTTACTGCGCATTCTAGGTCGACCACTATGATGTTTCAATTTGTGTGACAAGGATTATAACCGATTTTCGGGATGTGGAGGTCTGCGCGTAACCATAGCAAACGTTTCAACTTATTTGCCGCGTACTACACTATCTTACTCAACATCATGTGCGAAACTCTGTGATGAGGGCTCCCATAAAACATATGTATGTACATGATTTTTAACATAAAAAACGCATGTAATTCACGACCAGACCGAAATTGTGAAAAAACTACTGAACTTATCTGTTCTGAGCTACAACTATCTGTTCTTCTACTTCTACAACTATCTGTTCTAGAACTTATCTGTTCTGAGCTACAATTGTGAAAAAACTACTGAACTTATCTGTTCTGTACTGAATTGTTGAACAACTAAATTATGATAAGTAACTACATATATTTTCATATTCTGTTAGTTATTTATTTCCATCAAAGATGCGCTAATTAGTTTCGATATACGTAACGAAATTTTTCTACGTTTATAACTGCTTATATATTATTACTGTTTGGTTTCCAAACAGGGCGAGATAGTGACGCGTAACAAAATAATATAATTTTTTGTTTTGAAATTAAACAATGAAGTAAGTAATCGTAATACCATATGCATTGAAGAATGACCGGCTAACTCATAACATATTTTAACCGACTTCAAAAAAGGAGGAGGTTCTAAATTGGGTTAGTTTTTTTAAATAATAAAACATTGCATCCTAGCAGTGTTTGGCTTATTGGAATTGTCATGCGACATAGGTACTCTGGCTATAATAGGTTTCTCTATTAGGTTCTATCTATTTAGGTTTAGCTGAGGAGTATCTAGCTAAAAAGTGTGAAATGATAAAATTTCAATGATTCTGGTTTTGTCTGTTCGTTATTTAACACCAACTTCCAAAAAATTAAAGTTATTTTGAACTTTTTAGTCTTTTTTGTAGCAAAGTCAATTGTTTATCTTTTAGTATTTTTTTTTAATTAAGTGCCCTATATTACAGCTAGGTACTCTTAAAAACATTCATCAAAGTTACCTGTGTGAGCGCTGAGCACTCGACGTATTTGACAGCCTTGAGTTCCTTTGCTAGTTTCTCGCCCTGCTCCAGGGACACGGGCTTCTGTTTTATCTTAGCCAGCTTCTCCATTGTGACCGGGTCGTCCCGCAAGTCTATCTGAGTGCCCACCAGGAGGAAAGGCGTCTTTTGTTGATGATGAGTAATTTCTGGCACCCACTGGAAATAACATGTTTTGAATTAGATTTAGCAATGATTAATATTTTAATGAGCTTAATATTCGTTGTTTTGTTAATTTTAGTTTAGTAGCTTTAATAAAAGTAACTAACAGTCTTCAATCTTTAAATAACATAATGAAGAAATAGTAACAGTATTACTTCATAATGTTAATTGATATTTAAATAAGAAACGTCATATTAGGATCATCAATAATGTTGGGCAATATACACTAATAATAATATCAACTTACTTTTTCCTTGACATTTTCAAATGAACTGGGGCTTACTACACTGAAGCAAACAAGGAAAACATCCGTCTGTGGATAACTTAGCGGTCGCAGCCTGTCGTAGTCCTCCTGACCTGAAGCCAACATACGAAACCATTAATTAATAAGTCATTTAAACACTACATCATATATATTTGAATCGAATGTAGAGAAATCTTACATATACAAAAACCACTTAATGAACAAAAGATTGTTGAATACAGAATTAAACAAGTTTTTAAATTGATTATCTAGACAAACTGGGACACTCTTGACCACATATAAACAAACTGTTGTTAGATTGCTGATATCAGTAACTGTTAGCTATACAACTAAACATATTAGGACTAACTGTCCCTGCAGTTCCACTTGCGCAAAGGCGCGCTATGTCCCACGAAAGCGAAGCAGTAGCCAAAGAATTACTGTTGCGCTTCTCTGAGGCAGCATTACGTTAAATAGGTATATACTTTTATAAACCTGGCTATCTCATACACAAAGATTTTTCCCAATCTGACTGGCAGTTCTAGAGATCAGTGCATTTAAACTAACAAAACAATTTTCGCTTTGTTATATTAATATAGATAACAGGTACTATCTAGATGATAGTACATTTTGCATTCGATTCTTGACTCTAGTTACCCTAACGACCAATAAGAAAGGTGAATATATATATTTACCTGCAGTATCAAAGAGACCCAGTGTATAAGGTTCTCCTCCTATCATGACAGTGACAGCATAGTTATCGAACACAGTGGGCACATACTCAGATGGGAACTTGTTGGTTGTATAGCTGATGAGGAGACACGTTTTACCGACGGCACCGTCGCCCACCACCACACATTTAATCGTCTGCATTTTCGCTTATGGTTGGTATCTTCTCGACTGATATCTGTGATGTAAACTCTTACTCGTTTTTTCTAACGAACTGAAGCGAGTCTCTGACCATAGCAACCCTCAAGAAGTAATCTGGAACCAAACAAATATTATGTTGTAAGTTGTTAAGTTAACGCTAGATATTTAGATGAGATTATGTTTGTCACCTGTAAGAATAAACTTGAAACAAATGCAAAGCAAAATAACGCAAGCAATTAAAACACATATATTCTAATCAACATGGGAAACATTATTTGAGGCATCCATAAATTTTATTAGTTAGTTAGTTTTTTTTTTTAATTTGGATAAAACTAGTAATTAGTTAAGAATAATGTCAAAATGATTAGAAAATAATTGATTTGTTGATGCATCCATTTTGTTTAATTAATTGCAGATAATATTTGAATGTATTATTCAAATCAATGTGTTTTTTATTACTAGCTATTGCTGTCCCACAGAATAACTAGTAAGAACGAGAAGGATATCTTTTGTCCATAGACATTCTTCTAGGTACACTTTTCCTGTGCCATAAAATCACTACTATAAAGTGCAATGTACATAAGACATCAAGAGAATTCCAACGGACATCATCATCAAAATCATGTACACACGCGTAATCATAAATAAGCAGCATATAAGTTGAACTAAAATGGCGATAGACCTTCAATGCGCGGTAACACATTTTCGGGTCTCAATTGAAGTGCACCACAGCCGACGGGGGCCTGCGCGTAACCATAGCAACAACGGTCCTTTTAGTTCAACTTATTTGTCGACTATAATGTCATTACTTAAAAGGTAATAGCATATGCATAACCAAATAGGTAAAAGTCATAGGAAATGTGGTACCTTATAAACTAAAGAAGTTCCCGAAATGTTCAATTGTAATTAAAAATATTTATGTGATTGACGGCAATAGATGCAAAAATGTTTGTTTACAAAATTTACTGAAGGAATTGTCAATAAATTGTCATTGTCTTTCACGTAAATCTTGCCAATCGCAATTAACCGTTTTGAGAACCCTTAACTAAAGACATGAAAGAATATTATCTGTAAATCCTTCATAACATATTTCTTAAGCATGGATGGATATTAATTAGTCTGAAATTATGTTATAAGTAATAAAAAATATTTTACGACTTCTATTTAGTAATATTATGAGGAAATTAAGGAAGGTAAATATTCAGATATAAACACAATTTTATGGAATTTTATATTAATAATATATTATTATTGACGACACTGAAAAAACCATTTATGAGTAATCATTGTTTCAATTGTGTGCGTGTTAGTTTATTATATCCATCAGAAATTGTCCTTTCTTAATGTTAGTGCTAATTTGTTGTTTATCCAATTCTTATTTCCATAAAACCTTATTAAAATATTCACAAACAGTAAAATATTGCTAAATTGGTCTAGATGTTCTCAAGTAACCAACTCACTAACCAGCAAACAATATTCAATTTTGTTACTACATCTAATGTGGTAAATAAATTTATAAAATGGCTGGGCAGATAGCAAATTATTTGATGAAAGGAAACTGTGTGCCTCAGAGTCAAGAGGTAGTCAATAGCATTACAAATATCTAATAAAATCATTTCCTCATCACCTTTCACTGGAGATGTTGACATTTAGATACAAATCAATTAAAATAAATATTTCAAAATGCACAAATGAAATGTCAGCAGCTTCCTAGCTATTTATACAAAATGCTGAATTTCTAATGCAACTGCTTGCCAAATTTTTGGCATTGGCTTTAGCAAATTGGATTAGCAATAGGGATGTATAAACAAGCAACTAGTGTCAGATAACCTCCAACAAAGTGGACTCAACCTGGTGACAGGCCAAACATGAACGAGATCCACCCAGTAGATTGGTCTGAAAATCTATTATGTTAATCAGGTGATGATGACCTCACACAACCTATTGTCAATCAATGTGAATGATGATTGTAGGCCTGTCACATCCTTTGTCCATAAAGGAAGTTATTTTCCAACACATGCAACAGATGGACAAACTAATTTTAAATATTAGTGTACATAACCCACATTTTAAAAACAAAATAATTAATATAAAAAGCAAGCACAGCTGTAAAAATAACAATATCCTAATTTAAACTATTTATCAAAATACTATTTTCATTTTAGTAAAGTGAACTGTATGTCATAAATACCCATTTCCTTTAAGAGAAAACTGTATTAGTATTTTAGCAAGGATTTTCACCATTTACATCTTGCAGATTGTAGTTTGGCTCTAAAAGTATTAGATATATATATATATTTTTTTAATTAAATGTCCATCATTTAAATTAATTTGTTCCATGATTAATGACATATAAATTAGGTAGTCAGTTTGTTTTAAATGTACTTTTTAACAATATTAAATGAATTATTGTTCAGATTTTACCCTTTAATTAAAATATCAACATCATTTTACACAATCACACTTTGAGGTCATAATAGTTGTTTGCAAAACAAAACAATGCACATTCGCTGGAGCAGCTGGCTGCTTAAGGTATCAGATTAATATTTTCACTACATAATAACAATATGTACTAATTGTTGGCTATACCTAGTCCTTGTTAAAATGCTATCAGCTGGTCAACATTATTTATTAAATTGATGGAATTCACTGAATGTATTATAATTATTATTGTACTGAATCAAAAAATACTTGATAGTTCATGATCAATAAAAAAATCCATGTATATTCTAACCAATATTTAAAAAAGATAGCTTCTGATTACCATAATAAAAACAACAATAATCACAAATGTAAATACAATCAAGACACAATTTATGTAGACACTTGACAATTTAGCATCTGACTAATCAGTGTAGGCGTGTAAAATGTAGGTGAATAACTCGCAGAGCAAATAAAATACAACAATTTTAGAACGATAAAATATAACTACTAACCATATACACGATATAGGGCAATGACCCCAAAAAGGGGTCATGTAAATAAAAGCGTGTGGTGATTTTCTGGATGCTAAAAAACAAAGACATCTCTCTAGATGCATCGATAGCGCGATAGGCGATTGCCTGTGCGCCGCCACTCATTAACATGCCTTCCTGTTCGTTTCCGTCACGACTGTTGTTCTACATATGTACTCACAACAGGAATTTAAAAGGGTATCTGATGCACCAGGTGAATCACACTGAATATAACATTAATTTATCAACATACCGGTGCAGTTTTATCCAATATTGATAAGTATTTTTACATAATCACGTCACAATACCTTTGACGTCCATTTTGTGTAGAGTTCGATCACAAGTAACTTGCTATCATGATATTATAGATTGTTTAATGCATTTTGCTGTATATTTTACTTACCGTATGCAGATGTAACACTTTCAAACAAGAAATTCAATTGTAACTCTGAATAAATGTGTTGAAAACTACAAAACTGTACGTTGCGGGTTGGGTCATTGACGGTGACGCCATTGATTGGATGATTAGTGATGTGCTTCCCTGCATACGGAAACAATCGATTTTGAAGTAATAACATACTAACTCGAAAAATCTGTAGTCGATTTTTTATTGTCCTTTTTTGAGGTGCCACTTTCCCGCTCTAAGGTGAGAAGGGAAAGCGTGTTTTACTTTTACTATCTAAAACCTACGCTACAGTTGCCCTTTGCTTTCCATGCTCGCAGTCATTCTTTCAAACATTCCCAAAGCCCTAGCAGACATTGGCCCGACTGGACTCACTGTCATCATGGCACCGATTTTCGGGTCCCAATCGAAATGGGGGTCGCGCACAACCACAGCAAATGGTTCAACTTATTAGCCACGTAGGTACTATAGCGTATTTTCTCTTAAATCAAGCAGACTGGCGCAAGACGGCAGTTAGCAAAAACTTACAAGGCGACAAGGATAATAGCCACAGCCATTCTATTATCTTTGTCGCCTCGTTTTTGTTTGTCAAAAGAACCTAAACATTTTCGAGACCTACTTTTCGAAACGAATTACCAATAATGGATGTAAGAACGAGTCCTGCAGCACTAAGGAGCTTCTTCTTTTCGAATTGTTGGTAAAGTCCTTAACCATCGTGGTAGAATGATTAATCAGCTAGCTGTCAAAGGCACTGACCGGGTGTTTGAAATCGCAGAACGATATATTTAACGTCGCTCGGGGAGGCTCCTTTCATGCACCTAAGGAGCTGCTCCTCCTCGATATGGCCATCTCAAGGATCTGTCGACAACCTAACCAACATTTTTCTTGAGTCACATAGTTCAGTAGTGCTGGACGATTCAAATCAAACTTGGGCCATCGGTAGAGGGACGGTGGTCAGGCCATATCCTTCTTCAACATTATGGCCTAAAACTTTTTTCTCCAACAATTTTGGAGCTACGAGGAAAAGATGTAACTGTGACTTTCAGTAGCATCAGACTGAACTTGGATTGGGAAAAGGTGACGGTGTCTACTCTTTAAATAAGTCAGTGGCAGGCGTGCATGTAAAGCGAGGTGTGACGTATTTATTTCTTTATTGTCTGGCAATTAAGGTTCAAAAAATTAATAATATCTTACAAAATATTAAACTAATAAAAAATTTATTACAAAAAAATGACAATACTTATAATAATATTCCACAATTAGCACACAACGCGATCTAGTCCCAAACTAGAACTTATTAGCGAACTTTATGGGCTAACGCTGCGTTAAGCGGGCGTACCTACGCAGGGGCGCCAGCGCGGTCACCGCACCGCGTGTGTTGTGTGCGGCGGAAACTGGATTATTACCTAAACAGTGTTGGGGTGCCACGACAGAAAACCTCCACGAGTGCCCGCAGACTATAGTTCCCTTGCGGATACGTCCGTCGCGAAGGCTAGTCTGCGGGACGGTGCACCCTGGGAGGCGGCCAACAACCCCTATGGGCACTTCTGCCTAAGGGGCCGTGATGGCCGTCTGCGAATGTTCTGTCGGGAGTACGCTTCAACGCGTGTCCCTCTGCTTTAGCAGAGGGCACAGTGGCGAAGCAAGAGCGGGCTCGGCGTGCACTCACCCTGCCACCGGGCAGGCAGGAGGAAGGCTTTCTCCTCCTTCTGCCACCGTTGTTCTCGTAGCCCCAGAGATTGTCCAAGGTCATGTTTCTGACTTTTGATGGGGGTCGAGGGTCTTGGCTTAACCGCCCGGGCCGCGAGGAAGACAACCTCTATAAAAAATTACCCCAAACCTCCAAGCGGCGGCGCACCGTGAGGGAGGTTGTTAGCTTGACTAATGGGTAGCTAAATTAGTCCCTAGTGCGGACCACGTTTTTGAGCAAGTGCAGAATGTTTTTACTCGTGGGAACAATATGCAAAATTCTAAATTTTTCAAACAAACCACAACGGAGAGTGATGCGCGGTCGGAGTCCGACGCGGCATCCGGAAGGAGCTCAGGCTCGGAGGTGGAAGAAGAGGTGGAGTCGGGAGGCGACACCGGAAGAAACGCGAGTTTCTTCCGGAAACGCTCCCTATCGAAGGACAGACCGTCCTCCGATGAAGCCGAAAAGGGCTCGGCCCGAAAAATCCCCACCAGTGGGCGGGGAGCGGGCCGAGCATCGGGAAGAGGAAGGGGAGTCACCTCCCAGGAGGTGACTGAGCGAGCTGAGAGGCTCGCCGCGGAAGGGCGCCACCCCGCTGCGATCAACGCTGCGATGGACCCCTCGGGGCCATCTGGCAGTGAGCGCGAAGACTCCGCCGAGGAGTCGCGCAGGACCTTCGGCGAGCTAGTGATCGCTGCGCTGAGGGACATGGGCCGCAAAAGGGAGAGGACGTCGAAGGAGAAGACGGTTCTCCGCCACGCCGCTTCTCTTCAGGAAGCCTTCGACGTCGCCCTCAGAAAGAGCGTGGCGAAGCTCCGGGCTGAGCTCAAAGCCGGGCTCCGGGCCGAGATCCGGGCCGAGCTCGCTGGGGTCCATGGGGCCGGCAGCCAGGACCCCGTGGAAGGGGGGCGCAAGCAAGGGCAGGGGCAAAGTCGGCCCCAGCCCCAGCCTCGGCCCCGGCCTCGGCCCCAGCCCCAGCCCCAGGCCGAGTCGGGAAGTCAGCTGCTGACGTTGGTGCAGCGGGATCTGGCTGCTTTCCAGCAGCAGCTGCAAAAGCAGCTGCAGGAGCAGCAGCAGCAGTTCCAGCTGCGGATCCAGCAGCAGCTGTCCCTGCTGGAGGGCATAGTGTTGCGCCCTCCACTGGCGGCCTCCGGCCAGCGAAAGGCGGCGTCTTATGCCGCTGCCGCGGCCTCGGCGGCTGGACCCACGGTGGGCCCGTCAGGGCAGACTAGGCGTGGGACCGCGGTGTCGAACCCCGCTGTGTCGGCCCCGCAGGGCAAAAAACAGCAGCAGGGGAAGCCAACCCCTGCGGCTCCCCCCAAGAAGGGCAAGGCGGCACCGGCCCCTAAGGCGGCGGGAGCCCCTGCTGCTGCTGTGGCGGCAAGCAGGCGGCCTAGACCGCCTCCCCAACCTGCAGATCCTCCGGCCGAAGCCGGATGGCAAGTGGCCGGAGCCAAAAAGCAGGCTGGCAAGGCGGCTCGGGCTGCCAGGAGGCGTGAGCGGCAAAAGCTGCGGAAGCGGACGGCCCTCGCGGCCAGGATTCGCACCCCGCGCTCCACGGCTGTAGTTATCACACTGCAGCCGGAGGCAGCGAAAAAGGGTGCGACCTACGGCGAGGTCCTCCGTAAGGCGAAGCGGGCGGTGAACCTCACCGACCTCGGGATCACCGGGGGCTTCCAGATGCGGCATACCGCAACTGGTGCCCTGATGTTGGAGGTCCCCGGAGCCAACAGCGGCCCCACCGCAGACGCCCTGGCTGAAAAAATCAGGGCGTCCTTGGATGCGGAGGAGGTCCGGGTGTCCAGGCCCACAAGATGCGTCGACATGCGCATTATGGGCCTGGACGATTCCGTCGAGGTCGAGGAGGTCGTGGCCGCTGTCGCCAGGACGGGTGGGTGCCCTGCCGATCAGGTCCGGGCAGGCACCATCCGTGTTGACGGCACGGGCATGGGGGCGGTTACTGTAAACTGCCCCCTGTCAGCGGCCAGGAGCATCACCGGGGAGGGTAAGCGACTCCTGGTGGGCTGGGTCTCCGCGCGAGTCAAGCTGCTGGAGCCCAGACCGCTGCGCTGCTATCGCTGCCACGTGGGCCACCACGTGGGGGTCTGTTGCGCAGCGGAGGAAGATCGCAGCGACCGCTGCTTCCAGTGCGGTCAGCCCGGCCACAAGGCCGATACCTGCAGTGCAGCGCCGCACTGCTACGCATGTGCGGCGGCAGGCAAGTCGGCCGACCACCGGGCTGGGAGCAGGACCTGCGATCCCCCCGCCAAGGCCAAGGGCAAGGTCCCAAGGCCCGTCCCCGCGAAGGTGCTCACCGCCGCGGCTGCCCCGTTGGCTGCCGCCGCCATCGCCTCTGCAGACGCCGCCGCCGCTAACACCGCGGCAGGACCCTCACGGAGGGCCCGGGAGGAGACTGTAATGGACTGCCAATAACGGCTCCATTACGTCTCCTCCAGGCGAATATCAACCACTGCGCCCCCGCTCAGGATCTGTTGCTCCAGAGCATGGCGCGGTGGTCGATCAACATCGCCGTTGTCACCGAGCCGCACTTTGTCCTGCCCAGAGCCGACTGGGTTCAGGACCTGACCGGCTCGGTGACACTTATTTCGTCGGCCGCCGCCGGTACCCCGGCACTCGAGGCCGTCAAGAAAGGTCGGGGTTGCGTGGCAGCACGGTTCGGGGACATAGTGGTGGTAGGCGTCTACCTGTCCCCGAACAGATCTCTCGCCGAATTGGATAGCTCCCTTTTGGAGCTGGATGCCGTCGTTGCTGGGTTTGACTCCAGCCTCCCCGTGGTCGTTTGCGGGGACTTCAATGCCTGGAACGAGGCTTGGGGTTCCCGGTTCACGAACCAGCGAGGTCGAAGGGTGGAGGAATGGGCCCTAGGGCAGGGCCTAGTCGTACAAAACCGGGGTTCTGTCCCCACGTGTGTGCGGATGCAGGGCGAGTCGGTGGTGGACATTACGTTCGCCAGCCCTGCACTGGCACCGCGCGTCGTCGACTGGCGCGTCATAGAGGAGGTGGAGACGTTCTCCGACCACCGGTACATCCGGTTTGACGTCTCCGCCCAGACCTCGACCGTGCCGGTCCGACAGACCCCGTGTGGTCCGCGTTGGGCGCTGAGGCAGCTGGACAGGGACCTGCTCCAGGAAGCCGCGATAGTCCAGGCCTGGGTGCAAGCACCGGACAGGCCTGTCGACATCGACGTCGAGGCGGACTGGTTCCAGGTGGCCATGTCGCAAATATGCGACGCGGCCATGCCCCGAGTCCGGCCAGGACGTGCCCGGCGCCAAGTACACTGGTGGTCGCCAGAGATTGCGGCACTGCGCGATGCGTGCAATGCTGCGCGACGCCGGTATACTAGACACCGCAGGCGCCGCACCCGTCCACCGGGTGCGGAGGCCATAGAGGCGGAGCTGTATGAGGGATACAGAGCTGCAAAGCGCACCCTCCGAGCGGAGATAAAGCGGGCCAAACTCGAGGCCCGCAACGTGTGGCTGGAGTCTCTGAACGTCGATCCGTGGGGACGCCCATACAAAATGGTGATGGAGAAACTCCGCCCATGGGCTCCCCCGCTGACTCAGAGTCTCCGGCCCCAGCTCGTGGAGGGTGTGGTGAGCGCTCTGTTCCCTACGCGAGGGGAGCATACTCCCCCGCCTATGGCTCCGCCACCAGCAGCGGTGTCCGATGCGGACCACGACGGCAACGACGGCAACAATGCTCCAGAGGTGACCGAGGTGGAGATGAGAGTGGCGGTGCGAAGGCTGAGTGCCAAGAACACCGCCCCAGGACCCGATGGCTTGCCTGGAAAAGCCTGGGTCCTGGCCATGGAGGAACTCGGGTCTCGATTGAGAGGGCTCTTCAGCGCATGCATGGAGAGGGGCCAGTTCCCGCTTCGCTGGAAGACGGGGAAACTGGTCCTTATCGCGAAGCCGGGGCGCCCCGCGGACTCTCCGTCCGCGTATCGGCCCATTGTGCTGCTCGACGAGGTGGGCAAGCTCTTTGAAAGAGTAATTGCAGACCGCCTCGTCGTGCATCTGGCACGGAAGGGGCCGGATCTTGCGGACGGCCAGTTCGGATTTCGCAGGAGGCGCTCCACTGTGGACGCCATCATGCGCGTGCGAGCCCTCACGACGGGGGATGCGGTGTCCCGGGGCAGGTGTGTCTTGGCGGTGTCTCTGGACATCGCCAACGCCTTCAACTCCCTGCCCTGGAGTTGCATTGGTAGGGCACTCCGGTACCACCGGGTGCCCGACTACCTCTGTCGGGTGATCGAGGCCTACCTGTCGGACAGGTTCATCATCTACCCCGGTCATCAGGGGGAGTTGAAACGGCGAGAGATGTCGTGCGGTGTTCCGCAGGGATCGGTACTAGGACCGCCCTTGTGGAACATCGGGTACGACTACGTGCTGCGCGCCGACCTCCCCGACGGGGTCAGCGTGGTCTGTTACGCAGACGACACGCTGGTCCTGGCGCGGGGACGGTCGTACCAGGCGGCGGTCGAACTAGCGACGCGCGGGGTTGCGACAGTCGTGGAGAGGATACAGCAGTTGGGACTCGAGGTGGCATTGCACAAGTCCGAGGCCATGTGTTTTCACGGCCCTCGGAGCGCGCCACCTCCGGGCTCCCAATTAACGGTAGGAGGAGTTCACATCGGCGTCGGGTCGACGATGAAGTACCTGGGACTCGTCCTCGACAGCCGGTGGAACTTCAAGGAGCACTTCCGACGTCTGGCTCCCAGGTTGAATGCGACTGGGGCTGCGCTCAAGCGGCTCCTGCCGAACCTAGGGGGTCCAGACGCCTCCTGCCGGAGGCTCTACGCAGGCATCGTTCGGTCCATGGCCCTTTACGGTGCGCCGGTGTGGGCGCCATCGCTACGGAAGCGAGTGGCGGCCCGGCTAACCGCCTGCCAGAGGGTCATGGCCATCCGGATGATCCGCGGATACCGTACGGTGTCCTGCGAAGCGGCGAGCCTCCTTGCTGGCCTACCACCGTGGGATTTGGAGGCAACAGTCCTTGCACACATGCACGACTTACGCGTGGAGATGCAACGTCGGGGCGAAGCTCCGCTGCCGCGACAAGTCGCGGCATGGCGGACAGAGCTCCGGCGGGATCTCATGGTGAAATGGCGAGAGCGATTGTCGCAACCTCGTGCTGGGCACGCCACGATCGAGGCGGTAAGGCCCCTCTTTGAGGCGTGGCTGGAAAGGCCCCACGGCGTCGTCACCTTCCGTTTGGCGCAGGTGCTGACCGAACACGGCAAGTTCGGTCCGTACCTGTACAAGATTCGTGCGGAGACGACGCCCGGGTGTCGCCACTGTGCGGACCGCCCGGTGGACACGGTGGAGCACACAGTCGAGGTGTGCCCCGCTTGGGAAGAGCAGCGCCGTGTCCTCGTGGGGGCGATCGGCGGCGATCTCTCGCGCCGGGGCTTGGTTCAAGCCATGCTCCGGAGCGAGGAGGAATGGCAGGCGGTCGCCTCCTTCTGCGAAGCAGTAATGCTAGTAAAGGAGGAGGCCGACCGCCTTAGGCAAAGGCGGACACGCCGCCGCCGCCGCCGGGTTTCCGATCCCAACTTCCGGCCACCGTAGGCGCGGGCTCGCGGACGGTGGGCAATGGGTAGCTCGCTGTCCGTCCGTCCGGTAACAGACCGGTCCGAGCTCAGGTCGTCTACGGCGCGCACCGTTCCCGCGCGCCTCAAGGAGTTGTCAGCAAACTGTAGGGGTCCAGCAGGGCCGAAGCCTACTGGGGCCAAAGGTCATGCGAGAGTGTCACCACGGGCCCCGGGACAAAGGCGAGGAATGGAAAGGTAGGTTTTTAGTCAGTAAAAGTCTGACACTGTTTCCCGCCCCACCCAAGGGCGGGATTCGTCATTGGATGATTTTACCTACCACAAAAAAAAAAAAAAAAAAAAAAAAACCTAAACAGTGTTGCTAGTTAAAATTTAACAGTGTGTAATATTTTGTCGATGGAGAACTTTAATGTATAATATTATTACGACTTATTGAAATCAAACTTTTTTTTTACACGGCTCTATGCACATATAAAAATAATAGTAACTTGACAATTAAGTAAGAAATTTTTCTCTAACGTAAATAAAATATCAAGTCAATTTAAAGGCTTTAATATTATTGCATCCTTCTCGTGACCTCACAACCACAAAATACAAGAGGTTATGGTTGACTGGCCTGTTGGTCTAGTGGTTAGTGCCCCTGACTGCTATGCCGGAGGTCTTGGGTTTGATACCCACCCAGGACAAAATTTTTGTGCGATGAGCACGATCATTTGTCCTGTATTTGGGTGTTATTTATCTATAATATGTATGTATTTAGAAATATATAAGTATGTTTATCAGCTATCTGGTACCCATAACACAAGCTCTGCTTAGCTTGGAACTAGACGGTGTTGTGTGATAGTTGTGAAAATAATATTATTATTATGGGTTAGTTCCCTAAACATAATAATAATATACACTTGATAAACACTTTGTACGTGCCAAATTTATCAACCAACTTAATATAAGATGCCAAACCAAACAGTAAATGGATGCAAAACCACTTTTTTTTTTTAATCCGCTACAATTTCCAGTAAACACTGAACACACAAGAAAGGCACACAAGAAACATGGCTTATAATTTGTTAATGCTGGAATTAATCAGACTGACATAAAAAGTTAGCTCATGTAGACGAAATGGATTTGAAAAACGCTGTTAAAAATGAAATAATAAGAGGCATAGAAATAAAAAGAATGGCATACCCAGAAGGTTATCAGCACCACGCCCGAACAAAACGGGTTGTCTGAAAGAGAAAATAGGACGCTGCAAGAGAAAGCAAGATGTATGCTGATTGAATCAAATTTAAAAGGGTTTTTGGGCTGAAACAAACAATACGGCAAATTATATAACAACCCAATTACCATCCAGAGCTAACGATTTTAAAACGCAAACTATAGGTTGGATATGCACCATATGTGATGTGAGACGCGAGGAGGAGTGGCAGGCGGTCGCCTCCTTTTGCGAAGCAGTAATGCTAGCAAAGGAGGAGGCCGACCGCATTAGGCAAAGGCGCACACGCCGCCGCCGCCGCCGCCGGGTTTCCGATCCCGATTTCCGGCCACCGTAGGCGCGGGCTCGCGGACGGTGGGCAATGGGTAGCTCGCTGTCCGTCCGTCCGGTAACAGACCGGTCCGAGCTCAGGTCGTCTACGGCGCGCACCGTTCCCGCGCGCCTCAAGGAGTTGTCAGCAAACTGTAGGGGTCCAGCAGGGCCGAAGCCTACTGGGGCCAAAGGTTATGTGAGACTGTCACCACGGGCCCCGGGATAAAGGCAAGGAACGGAAAGGTAGGTATTTAGTCAGTAAAAGTCTGACACTATTTCCCGCCCCACCCAAGGGCGGGATTTGTCATTGGATGATTTTACCTACCCAAAAAAAAAAACCATATGTGAGACATTTCTACCAATTTCGACAAAAAGTATTTGTCCTAAACAAAAGATAGAAAAATAAGTTTTCACCAAAAAGGCTCAAGAAATTATTTTCCTGGCTATTCGGATACTACAAAGAGATTTAGAATATGTTTAGAAGAGCGACAAAACATTATAATCAGTAGAGATGTAAAAGTACGGAATAAAATGTGTCAAAACAGAAAATGTAACGATTTTTGATAACAACCGGGCCCTGGCAAACTAGCCTGTAATCCAATAATGTCTTCAAAAGTATATAGACTTAAAGATCAACTTCATACAAGACTATATTGAATAGAAAGTGATACAGTTAAGTATCTGGAAACAAGAAAGATGAAAGCTGACATGTTTACAAAAGCTTTGCCTGGACCACGTCTGCAAGAAATGAAGTGAAGTGCTGGAATAGAATAGCTCGTGAGGAGGAGTATTGAAAGCAAACTTTTTTTTACACGACGCTATGCACATAATATGAAATAATAACTTGTCAATGGTTCTAAAAAGAAATAATTAGGTCTCATATTTTAAATTTATTATTTTATTCACGAAATGCAAGACGTAGCAAAAGAGGTGCGGGGCGCGGCTGCCCGCGCGGCTATCCGCGACGGTGCACTTTTATATAGGACCGCGCGTGCGCCCGCTTAACGCAACGTTGGCCCTTAAATTAGATCCGAATCCGATTTTGTGTAATCCGAGGAGACTCAAAAAACCAGGAATATTTTTAAAATGCTTTGTAGTTCCTTGTCCAGTGCAAGGGACTCGCCTCAATGTCAATGGCTAAAAGCTATTGCGCAAACCTGCAGTGCTTTTGGCGACTGCAAGGTGTGGAACTCTGACCTCTACTATTAAAGTAGTAGAGGTCAGTCGTGGAGGTGTGAAAAGACAAGCAGCTTCACGGGCGTTTATTCAGGAAGAGAAAGATTTTTTGTGAGAGGACGGACGAAGTTATCTTGACAAATACGCTTTACTGGTTGATGTATGTTGGGAACAAAGAGATTGAAAGAGATACTATAGAGCGGACATCAGAAGAAATGTCTTAAAAAAACTGACATCCTATATCATCTAGCTTTCAATAGTAAACATGCGAATTAAATCTGTAATTTATCTATATTTTTTTGCGTTACTTTCTAGAACTGTTTGCGAAAAGTATTGAATTCTAATTAATTACAGAGTAAATAAGAAAAATGTTTACGAAAATATACTGAAGTTAGGTCCAGTCATCCACACTAGACTGAGCGACTTACTACCCCTAGGTAGTCTAGGGTTACGATTTTGTTGTTGATGATGTTCCTGATGTCCTATTGGTAGTATATATTTAATGTCTTCGGTTGGGAATATCACCGCCCGAGTGGGCGAGGCCTTCAGAGCCGAAACTACGTTACACGGTCGCCCGCGCGGTCCCTTACAAAAGTGCACAGTTGCGGCTCGCCGCGTGGGCACCCGTCGCGGGCAGCCGCGCCCCACGCTTGATTTGCTAGGTAATAATATATTAAAGTTCTCCATCGACACGACTACATGTTACGACGACACACCGTTAAAGTTGAACTAGCTACACAGGTAAAAATCCAGTTTCTGCTACGGCACACGACACACGGAACCCGAGCACACGACACACGCTCATAGTCACGCGATGGGTAACCTCGCGGGCGCCCTCTTAACGCAGCGTTGGTCCCTCAGACATCACGTCTCAGATCGCAATTAAATAACAACTTGTATTGTTGATCACCGCAATGCGGTGTAATCAAAAGCTGTTGCGCTGCGTGAGCGCCTGAAACTTTTTTAACATCAAAGAAGTTCCAAATAAAACAAGAAAATAATCTGCTTTGTAACTATAATAACAAATAATGTCAAAATCGAAGTCACAGGAAGTAGAAGTTAGAGCCAAAGTTCCTCCTCCTTACGTTCAAGTAAGGCACTCGAGGATGGCTTGCCTGTCAAACTTGAAGTTAGCCCACGACGGTGCCACAAAATTGAAGAATGCATACATATCTGGAGATTCTTTTTTAGGACTAGCTTCTTTTTTAACTGGAGAAAAGCTGTTACTAGGATTTGGTTGAGTGTTTTGCGGTGTAAACAACTGTCGCTTGGCAACCTTTCTGTCCTTTCTAGACCCATTTGGTTTCGGAGTGTTTTTAGCGCTGCCATGGCTGTTACTATGGGTAGTACTGGTACTGTGGCTGTTGCTGTTGGCATGGATATTGCCATTGCCTTGGTTATTTCCATGGCCATTTCCTTGTATATTCATATGACCATTTCCGTAGCCATTGGCGTAACCATTACCGTTACCGTGGCCATTTCCGTTACCATTCTTATACGGTTTTGGCACTGAATTGTAATTTAGCTGTTGATATTCCTGTATTTCATCCTGCAAACCTTGAGAAATCACTTTGACCTTAGCTTTAGTTGTAGATGTGGATTCGAGGTCTCCCATAGATTTGTGACGTGTTCGTCTAGTATTTGTGAAGACTTTCGAATTCCTTTCAGCGACCCAGCGTCGCATACGTTTAACGAATGGTAGCACCATGAAGAAAGCATTAGGGCTTACTCCCATTTTGAGCTTAGGAGTCATATCTTTTTTATTGGCCGGCAGATCAGCCAATGGGAACCACTCACACGCCTTAATCTCGTTCCTTGTTCTTGGCTGGAATTTGGTATTTCTAGGAATATAACCTATAATATAAAGTCGGACAATTTGTTCGTGTATTATTGCTTCTATGTAGTCATTTTTGTTTATTAACTTACTGATGTCGAAGCCTGTCTCTTCAAGTACCTGCAAATGTGACAAAATATTTTATTATCATTATTTGTTTATGGCATGCGTTGTCTTGATGATGATGAATTGGTAAAAGAAAAGAAACAGAATAGATTAGGGATTGTTCGAAAGAGTTACCTTAGCCCTGGAAAGGTAAGGGCAACTGACAGACATACGCTCCACCCATAACAGAAGAAGGCTATATAGGAAAAAACTTTGCTGTGGGCAAAGATTTTTCCTATATAGCCAAATGGTATTCTACTTTTATCATGTTTTTTTTGTCTGTCTGCATACGTTTTTAAGGGCTTGATGTTCAATGAAAATACAGGGTGTTTTTTCATGGTAGATGAAAATCATCCAATGACATCCCCCGCCCTTGGGCGGAGCGGGAGACAGTGTGTTGCCTTTCATACCGGGGCCGAGCCTTCTTTTCAGAAGCCGACCCTTGGCCCCAGTAGGCTTCGTAACCGTAGAGGCCCAGCCTGCTAGCAGGCAGGCAGGGCCTCTACGGTTTGCTGACAGCTCCTTGAGGCGCGCGGGAAAACGCGCGCGCCGTCGACGATTTGGGCCCGGTCCGGTCGGTTACCGGATGGTCCGACAGCGAGCTACCCATTGCTCGCCGTCTGCAAGCCCGCGCCTACAATGACCGGAAATCGAGATCGAAATCCCTGCTGGGGCTAGGGCGTGAACGCCGTTACTTTGGCTTCCAGGTTAGCCCGCTTTATTTCCGCTCGGAGGGTGTGCTTCGCTGCTCTGTATCCCTCGTACAGCTCCGCCTCTCTGGCCTCCGCATCTGGAGCCGAGCATGTCTTAGACGGATTCGGAGCATTGCGGCGTCGCAGATTTGCGACATGGCCTCCCGGAACCGCTCTGCCTCGACATCGATGTCGACAGGCCTGTCCGGTGCTTGCACCCAAGCCTGTACCGTCGCGGCTTCCAGGAGGAGCTCCTGGTCCATCTGCTTCAGTGCTCACCGCGGACCACAAGGGCTCTGTCGGACCGGCACGGTCGAGGTTTGGGCGGAGACGTCAATCTGGATGTTCCGGTGGTTTGAGTACATCTCCAACCCCTCCATTACGCATCAGTCGACGACACGCGGCGACAGAGCGGGGATGGCGAAAGAAATGTCCATCACCGATTCACCCCGCATCCGCACACACGTGGGGATAAAGCCGGTTTAGGACGACCAGGCCCGACCCCAGAGCCCAGTCTTCCTCTAACCGACCTGGCTGGTTCGTGTACCGGGAACCCCAAGCCAGGTTCCAGGCATTGAAGTCCCCGCAAATGACCTCGGGGATGTCACTAAACCCAGCAACGACGTTTTTCAGCTCACGGAGATCGCCGAAAGATTTGCTCGGGGACAGGTCTACCACTGCAATGTCCCCTCTTGACGCGCTTTTGTACGACGAACGCCCAGCGCGCCGCGTCTCCGTAAACAAGCCCTTAGGGGGAGAACTTACGGAGCGGTTTTTTCCCATTGCCGCCAAGGTTGCGCAGCTTCTGTTGAATGCAAATATATATGTAAAAAATTTAAGCAACTTTCACGACGCGATTTACGGCCGCGGTGTGCGCGGTTGTTCGGGGCTGCCGCTCACCGGCGCCGCGGTCGCTCGCCGCCACCTTGGCGGTTTGCGCCCGCATGCTCTGCCGTCGGCTGGCGGCGACCGCGCACTATCGGCCGCCAGGCTTGCGGTCGAAATTCGCAGCCGTCGCGGCGACGACGGCGGCGTTGAATCTACCATCTCGTGAGTTTTGAAATAAAATAGCCGTTTCTTCTGCCGCGGCGGCCGCGGGAGAAAACCGCTTCGTGAGTTCAGTGCCTTAGACGTTCTACGTATCGAACGAGTCACCAAGCCATGCCACCATGCGCGAGCAAACTTTCCTTGTGAGGAGTCCATCGTAAGACTGCGTACGGCACTGGTCACAGACTGTCGCCTTGTGTGACACTGTGGTATGTAAGACGAGAAGATACTTCGCAGCTTCCCGAACGCTGTCTAGCCGAGTTTGATTGGGTGATAGACTTCTTTCTCTAAATTAGACCAGAAATATATACCTACACTTTTTTATTACATCCTGTATAACTGTTCCCTTACCTCCCTGGCAGCACACTTCCACGGTTCTTCATCCTCATTGACTTTCCCTTTAGGGAAACCCCAGGAAGCTTTGGTCCAGTATGACTGGACTAACAGTACATGCGTCAGGTCTGTGTCCAACAAGATGGCGCCGTAGGTCGGCACTGTCTGTTTGTACTCGCGCCAGTTGTCCAGCACCGCGTCCAGGCTGCTCACATGTTCGCGGAGTTGCGGGACGTGCTGAAAAAGTGGTTTCATTGATTAGTGAAAAAATGATAAATGTATTAATTTGGCATTGGTTTTTTACATTAAATGTGTGAACTTATGCAGACAAATTTTGTCTGCATAAGTTCACAAAAATGCCTTAGCTCTATATTTTACATTACTGTAGTTTCCATTACTACTGTACTACTTCATCATCACTGGGAAGTCACATAGTTGTCACGTATTGTCACAGAAAACCAGACATACTAAGCAGGTCCAATTACAACCACTAGACAACTCAAAATAGGCAGTCTATGTAATGCATCAAATATTGTTTGTTCCCAGCCAAATTTCCAACATGGTGGCCGCTTTCAATGGAGGTTAGCCAAGTAGGTATGCAGTAAATATTATAGAACACAGAGTCTGCACAAATTAAAGTGCACTCAAAGTTCATGTACTCATATGATGTGATGGCAATCTAACAAGACTGTGGGGAGATCAAGCACAGGCACAGAATATTACAAAGAGCTGTTTAATCAGTAATTCTGGCCTTCAAATGGCTGTAGCTAGTATTTTGACCATATATCAGTATAGCACTATCAAAGCTTTAGCGCTCTGTCATGGTATCTTTAACCCCTCCAATGCCATGGATTTTTGTAAACAAACTCTCAGCAAGAAATACGTGTTTCTCTAACACCTTTAAAACAGTGTAATTTTTGACAAAAAACTACTTACTTGAAAAATATGTGCCGCAAACTCTCTAATACCACAGGGGTATAGCCTGGTGGTCTCATCCGTACAATAATAATCTAAGTAAAACCAATGAGCCAGCTCTATCTGGAAACATATTCGCACCAGATTCCCTCGGTCTTCTGGAGGTAAGTTGATGATAAAGCGACTGCAAGAAAAGGAATGTAAAGAAATAAAAGTCTGTGTAACAAATTTTAAAGTCAGTTAATACACAAATTAGGCCAATTCATATTCAACAGGAAAAAAATATTGTTGGGTAGTACAAATAACTAAGTTTTAAACTTAGGTTTGTGCCCCTAAACAAATTATGAATACTGATTTTTACATTTGTAGAGTTAGGATTGCAGAATTAATTTCTGTTGGTTACATAGTAGTTGAAGCATTGACTTACAAGAGTGTATCTATAAGCAATGAGATCTGTAATGTTAAAAGGTACAATGGGGTTGGCACATCTAGTTAGATAAAAACCCCAAAATAAATACAGAAAAAAAAGATAGCATTTTAATGTAAGTACGAGTGAAAAGATACAGATGGTTATCTGAAGATGGCTCAAATAAATGGTTCCGTCAGCAGACATTAGTACTTTATTATTATTTTTTTCTGTTGTGCATAAGATAATTGTTAAAAAGTTTTTTGTAAACTAATGCTTCCAGTTAGTATCTGTCACACTGAATTCACAAACTGCATATTGCAGTCATGCAGTCATTCTTTGAAAATTTTGATGTCAAACTTGGCTGACGACCTTTATTGAATAAATAAAACATAATAATTATTTACATACAAAGTGTTTACCAAAAACCACATTATTTTCATCAACCTACCTGCACAGGTCATCTAAAATGTCGATGGGTATAGAATGTTGGCTTTTGTTTCCGTTAGTAGCAGTTGATCCCATCTTAAATGTTTATAATTAACGATTTCTTACTAGATTTCTAGTTGAGAAACAATGGAAAATTTTCTGTTTTGATTTCTTTGCTTTTACGTTTTTTTTTTACATCAATCGATTCCACAGATAAAAAAATGTGTAAAAAATCATAAACGACTCTGCGGCAACACTGCATATCAGTAATCTGTGCATCACGTTCCGATTAAAGGCGGAAACATACTTACGTGTTGTGGCGTGTCGTGATGCTTACTATCGTGACGGTCAGTGTGCACACTAACGTGTCGTGTCGTGGCGTACTCTGGCGTTATTTTGCAGCGTTCATACATCAATTTTGATGAAGACCTTCAATTTCTCTTAGCAATTAAACTTCTTAAGAGCAAAAAAAAGAAAAGAAGATACTGGGTTCACCCTATAAACAGAGGGAAAATTTCTGCAATTTCTACCCAAACAGCATTTCGATATTATTAGTTTTAGTACCGTAGAGACTCGCTACAATCATTACTACAATTTGACTGCCCTATACTACTGCATCAAATTAGAATGCTGATGCAATAGTAGGAAATATGTATAATAATATAATTAATTAATTGGGATGTGACATTTTTAATCTTTTAAATTTACTAACACCTAGACGATAAATTTTCTACTAACCATTGGATCATTGATGTCTGAATAAATAAAAGTAGTATTACTATTATTAAGGCCGACAGCGCAAATTTGACAGCCTCCAATCCAATGTGTTAATAAATAGAGATCAGGAGTAAAGTTAAAATATCGATACTTTTTGATTTTTTCTTTCAATTCTTGTGATTTGGGAAAGAAAAACTCGCTTAGAACTGCGGTTGCGACTATAACTAAAGAGAGGGTTTGGGTTGTAGCTCTTAAGCATTCGGAAATATTTAAATTACATTCGTTGAGTCCGATTCGATTCGATAGCAAGAAAGAAAAGAATGATTTATAAAAATTTATTAATAAGTTTAAAAATACATAAATAACTAATTAAATTATATCTACACATGTACAAAACCTTAAATATTAACTAAACTAATTATACTAAAACCTACCTATGTACATATAATACAAAAACACAGTACACTCAGGCGTCGAAGTACTCCTCCACATCGCTGTCATCCGGAAATGTACCCAGAAGACTGGCAGCATTGCCACGTTGGATGGCAATGCTAATTCTTTGGGCGAAGAACGAGCCAGCCCTCTGGTCACGCAAAGTGTCGATCAGACGGCGTGAAATTTCCTTAAAAAGGAGACGCGCACTCGGACCCCATGACCCAAGCGTTTCAACCCCAAACGGCTCAAAACTGTAATTACCAATAAGGTTACAGTATTTGCGCCGTTTAAGGGTCTCAGCAGCCGCAGCGGCAGCGCCGGCACATCCTGCCGAACTTGGAATATGTGATGGCGCAAGGGTGTCGACGCAGGTTGCGTCCCACACCAAAGGCCTACCCACCTTCCACGGCACCAACGTCATACCATCTGGTCTCTTTCCATCGTCACGTACCAAGCCATTAGGTTCTAATACGGCAGGTACACCGGCGGTGACAAGAGCTCGACGGATAATATCGTTGATGCTAGCATGCCGTGCTATGCGGCCTGCGCTCCTGCAGCAGGACAGGCCATGGTGTCCGAGACTGTCGACGGCTTCGCCGCAGTGGCACCGATGTGGAGCAACACAGGGTGCGCCTAAGCGTAAGCAAGTTGCTAGCCGAAACGAAGCGTCATCCATCATAGTACCTATGGTAGATGACGGGAGTGCCTGAAGCCATAAACCCGACTCCCATTCTCCCACAGCCAGCAGACGCGCACGCTCAGCAGTACTTGAAGACGTGTTAATTAGATTATTACGTATGGTACTGCAGAGTGGCACGTCCCACCGTCTTTGCGAGGACAGGTTGTCGGGCAAATCCGTGTTGGGACAAGCCATTTTCCAAGCATTCAACGCATCGGACAAACACGGTACCTCAACATCAACCAGTGAGGAAGATAAAATATTCCTGGTTAATGTATCAGTACTGTGCACCGAGGAGAGGAAAGCTGGTAAACTTATACTAGAAATTTTGCGGACGCCGAGGCCACCCAGCCGGATGGGAAGCGTGGCTTGCTGCCACGCTCGGTCGTCCAAGGCCACATTTAAGATTGAGGATAATGTCACAGATTAGATAATGTGTTTCTAATAATTTGATCGACTTTTTCCAAAAGTTGTGGGTGTTTATAAAAAAGGATTTATTTTGATACCATATAAGTATTGCCAGATTAATGCGATGCTCTTGGTGTCAAAACTAAGGCGCCCATTACACAGTTACGCAAACGTCAATCTTTGCCATCAATCACGAATGATGGTGAATGATGGTTTTCGTCAGTCCGTGCTAAGCTACGTCAATCATCGCATTACACGGTAGGTTAATCGTTAGTCACAATATTGATTATGGCAAAACTGACAGCAAAACCTACCGTGTAATGGGAGCCTTAAGTATCGAGTACGAAAAAGTACCTGTTTTTACGTATATACTAGTATCGGATTATTCCTACCTACTTCCCTCCCTAGTCTCTATATAATAAATTATATTATATAATGGGTTAATTTAATACTGGTTAATACCGATATTTGTCAGTATTAGCTAATATGAATATATTCTTCTAGTAATATCGTAATATTTAAATATTTAAACTAATATTAGTAATATGTGATATCTGAATATGATGGAATACATAGATATCACTGCTGTATTTGTATTCAATAAACATTATCATTATCATATTACTTTTGAGATGGTACCTAGATACTATTTGATATTGCTATAGTATTGAGTGAATAATATCCATTAATCATAAAATCAATAGGTATCATAATAAGATCCGCGGCAATCGAATGAATCCCGAGTGATATTATATTCACAGAGTACTTTTTCATTATAATATTCGACCTGTGTTGAATGATCCTTAAATATTATGTGAATATGAAATATTAGCATATCAGAGTTAGTCGGATTACTAATACATGAATCCTTTGAATATCACTAATATCGTAGCGAATACTAATATATCAGTCACAACTCTAACATATACTAACTGGCTGGTAGCAGGCGGGAATTAAAAAAGCAATTTTAAATTTCGAATTTTAATTTCATTCATTTGTGCACTCAATTTATTGCGTGTTAGTCATCTTATATCGATGTCAGAATTTAACTAGCGAAAATTTGAGAAGTGGATTACTTTCGCATTCGCAGTATAATAAAAATAAATTGACCACATAATATTTACCTAACCTGAAAATGTTGTTATTAGGAGATTTTTTTCCTAATTTTACTGCCAACTCGACCATTGGAGAGTTAGATTTTCATAACTATCTTGGAGATTCGTAAGTTGTTCATAAAATCATTCTACAACCGGAACTAATTTTATAGTATATTTATTTGTATTTTTTTTTCTCCATAGGTATATTCCATAATATATTATTTAATTACCAGGTTCACATAAAAATGTAAAATTTTCCACATTCGGTCCGAAAAATTCATAGACAAACTAGCCCGTGGTTTTTGAAACAAGTTCTTCCAGTGCAAATCTTGCTTTAATTTTTACAAAAACTGAAAGGAAATGAGAGTTCAGAAGTTTCATATCGACTGGCCTCTTGGTCTAGTAGTTAGTGGCCCTGACTGCTATGTTGGAGGTTGTGGGTTCGATTCCCACGCAGGACAAATGTTTGTGTGATGAGCACAATCATTTGTTCTGAGTCTGGGTGTAATTTATCTATAATATGTATGTATTCAGATATATATCAGTATGTTTATCAGTTGTCCAGTACCCATAACACAAGCTCTGCTTAGCTTGGCCTAGGCGGCATTGTGTGATAGTTGTGGAATATTATTATATTATATTATTATATCGCTGAACTGAAACCAACATGTCCTAAAAGGAAAATTTTGAAGTTTCCATTCTACTGGCCTGCATTGACTCTGTGTAGTGGATTATGGCGTACTGCTCTCACTGTGAGGAGTTCTGGTGTCCTAGAAGTGGGAGTGCTTTACAGCAGCTAAATAAAACTCAATACTGTTTAGTATTTAGTAAATTACAGTAATGACATGTTGAATTTTATTTATTTTATTAATAATTAATCAATATTCATGTTCTAGCTACGTTTCATACTTCTTTATTTATTTGTATAGGCACACCAATGACTTATTTACAATATAATTTAAACAATATAATAATATATATGAGGTGATCCTGTGTAAAAAAGTCACTTATAGGTATGCACAACATTTTGAACAGTAAATATAGTTAAATAAAAAACATTTAAAATAGGTACGAAAACAGAGATAATAAACACATGTCCAAAAATAAAATCAATTAAAACACATTACTATCAAATTGAATTGAACTACATTATTAACAATGATATTATGTCAATTCTATCACATTATTATTATTAAATTAAATTACATTAGAGGACAAAAAAATATCAATGACTATTAAATTAAAAAAAATACCAAGAACAATATATTTTTTATCAAAATTTTTTCAATAATTATATCATATATTTTTTAGCTGGGGCATTCTGTTCTCCCACCCATCAGATTTCACTCCAGTATGTACTACTGAGTTGGCCAGAGTTCTGAAGCTGATGCCAGAGTTCCAAAAGCGCAATACCAAGGTTATTGGCTTGTCCTGTGATAGTATTGAATCTCATGTGGATTGGTGCAAAGATATTCAGTGCTTTGCAGGTAATATTACTTTTATTATAAATTAAAAAAAATTAAAGGATAACCATAATGATTTGAAAGTGGCTTGACTTGTTGAAGAAACAATGAAACATTATTTTATACCAATACAATATATGTATTGGCTATAATACTGTTTCATTGTTTCTTCAAAAGTTTGTATGTTTGGATGTATCCAGTGCTGGATTAAGCCAGTGTGGGGCCTGTAGCAAATTCTATTAAGGGCCCCTAAATGTTTCTCATTGATAACAAATGAAATCTTCTTAAAATTTTGAAATAGGCTTCGGGCCCTTAAGTAGCGATGGGCCCGTAGGTAGTTGCCTATATTGTCTTTACGGAAATTCAGAAGTGGTTAAAATTCATATGGCACAGATATCTTGACTAGTTTTTTTACGTTATGCTGGGCCCACCCAAATACGCGGGACCCGTAGCATTTGCTACTCATGCTCCATAGCTAATCGCCACTGGATGTATGGATGTTTCTTACTCTATCATGTAAAAGCTACTGAATTGATCTTGATGGAACTTGGTGCATGAGTAGATAGATGGTCTTGTTGTGTGCCAAGTTTTAGCCCTGAAATAGCATATAGGACACTACATCCCAGGACTATATTCCCTTAGAATATTTTCTACCAGCATGAGGGTGAAGCTGCCGGCAGCAGCTAGTGTGTATATAGCTTTTTATTTATTTCTCTAAAAAGACAAGCAAAGTTTCGGCAAGTCCAATTAAGGAGAGATGGAATATTGATAATAAGTGAATAAGTTAGTGTTATTATACATATATACACGTTAGAATTTTTTAAACAGGTATGTAATTTAACTGTCAAGCCCCAAGCGGACACCGGTGTCTGCACACCTATTGTCTTTCTATTGTGTCAAGGGATTAAACATACATTAATTGAATATTGGTAACAAGTTGTATTTTTATCAACAAAATTATTGCAATTTTCCCAAAACCAGGATATGCCTGTGGGATGCCGATGACAGTTGCATTAGCATTAAGTTGAAACACAACTTTGTTAGTTGAACATCTTTAGAAATAAAATAAGAGAAAAATAAAAGATAATTTTAAGTAGTGTTATGTAGTGCATTGTCACTGAGTCTGTGACCGATTATTGTACTATGCGTAGCAAGCCTACTCTTTTTTTCACACAAGTAACGCATTCTATGCTAATAGCATACTGTTGGCTTGGTGAGAACGTATCTTGCAGCCTGAGTCTACATTCACACTGGGGCTTCTTCTTCTTTTCTTGGGGCTGACAGTGAGCAAAGCCACAGGTGGTGGCGGACAATAAATATGTTTGGTATGAACAATACCTTACACTTAAAATGATAGAAAACATGTAATAATGGAATCATGTCTATAGAATCTTGCTTAATTATTTTAAAATATTTTTAGGGTGCAATGAAGATGAGAAGTTCCCATATCCAATTGTTGAGGACAAGAACAGAGAAATTGCCAAGAAGCTCTGCATGGTCGACAAGGATGAAGTGGATGTTTCAGGGATACCACTCACAGCTCGTGCTCTCTTCATTATTGACCCCAATAAGAAATTCAGGCTGTCATTTCTATACCCAGCCACTACGGGTAGAAACTTTGAGTAAGTGTTACTAATTTATTTTTTTGATCACTACAGGTTTCTTTTTTAAGGGTAGAAATCATCCAATGATTTTTCTCCCTCTCTGGGCGGAGTGCGAGGGCGTTTCAGACTTTTACTTACTAAAACCATACCCGTTTCCTTCAGTTGCCCTTTGCGTGCTAGGACTACGGGTTTCCTTTTCAGAAAGTCCCCGTGGTCCTAGCTAGCGGGCATCGGCCCTGCTGGACTCCTACGGTTTGCTGACATCTCTTTGAGGATCACGCGCTGCTGACGACTCGGTTCGGTATGGTCAGTTACCGGACGGCCGGACGGCGAGCAATCCATTGCTCGACGTGCGGAAGCCCGCGTCTACGTCACAGCCCGTGGCTGGTAGTCGGAGTAGGAATCTCGGCGGCTGGGGTCGTTCCCTCACGCGTGCAACCTCCTCCTTCGCTAGCATTACTGCTTCGCAGAAGCAGGCGACCGCCTGCCACACCTCCTCGCTTCAATTGTTCACAACAGGTAAACTACCAACATGGGCCGCAAAATCACTAAACTTAATTTGCAGTTAGCAGTGCACGCACATTGCTCACAGAATGGATGGTCAAAGGGACTCAAAGGTCGTGGAATGGCTGGCCACTCCTCCTCGCTGCGGATCATGGCTTGTACCAAGGCCCGGAGCGAGAGATTGCCGCCGCCGATCGCCCCCACGAGGACACGGCGATGCTCTTTCCAAGTGCACACCTCTACCGTGTGCTCCACCGTGTCCTCCGGGTGTCCGCACAGTGGCGACACCCGGGCGTCACATCCGCACGGATCTTGTACAGGTACGTCCCGAACTGGCCATGTTCTGTTAGTACCTGCGCCTTGCGGAAGGTGATGACGCCGTGAGGTCTTTCCAGCCACGCCTCAAAGACGGGCCTTACCGCCTCAATCGTGGCGTGCCCAGCCCTGGGTTGCGACAGTCGGTCTCGCCATTCCACCATGAAATCCCGTCGGAACTCCGTTCGCCATTTCGCCCCGGCGTTCATCTCCACGCGCAGATCGTGCATGCGTGCAAGGTCTCCAGATACCATGGTGGCAGGCCAGCAAGGAGGCTCAGGTATGGCCATGACCCTCGCGCCCACACCGGCGCCCCATAAAGGGCCATGGACCGAACGATGCCAGCGTCGAGCTGCGAGGCTGTCGAGGACGAGTCCCAGGTACTTCATCGTTCACCCGACGCCTATGTGAACTCCTCCTACCGTTAATTGGGAACACGGTGGTGGCGATAGTACCGATCCCTGTGGGACACCGCACGACATCTCTCGCCGTTTCCATTCTCTCTGATGACCGGGGTAGATAATGTACCTGTTCGAACCTATGACCTGGTGTCGCGTGAATCTGATGGAAACGGGAGGCAAAAGACCGGTCGTTGTGGCGGTACATGCCACGTTCAGTCGTGGACGGCTTTCGACTGTCATTTCTGATAATGATATCATTCTCTTGTGTCAGGTGCCTTTTGAGCTGCAAGTCCTGTCATTGAACAAATAGTGAGCTAATATTTAAATCAGATTCGGAAAATCAATTTCAAATGGGGGTCTCTTGTGTTTTTATTGTTCTACAATATTTTTACTACAATATTTTATACTAATATTATAATTAAAAATATTATAAGCTTGAACCAAAGGAAAAAAAGGCTACTTTTTATTTGATTTAGACTTCGAATTTGCATGCGTAATAATCAACATTCAGGCGGACGAAGTCGCTGGCAAAAGCTATTATACTGAATTAAAAATAAAAAAAACTGTTTACGTTATCATGTGACGCCCAGACGATTATAAGGTGATACTTGCCCTTGAACTGCCTACAACGAAGCGCACGCCTGGAAGACCTTATGAGGGAGACTAAGTTTTTAGGCGTTTGTGGTCGAAAAGCTTGGGTCATGGGGTCCAAAAAAATTTCACACCGACTGGTCGACACTGCGTGACCACAGGGTTGGCAAGTTCTATCCCTAAAGCATTAGTATTACCATTCAACGTGGCAATGTTGCCAGTCATCTGGGCACATTTCCAGATGACAACTTCTCGATAAATTAAATGTTTTAATTAATATTTACAATAATAAACCATTCAAATAGGTACAATATTATGAGTTATAAATCAGAAGTGACACAAGATCCCATTGTTATGTCGAAGTTTACCCCAGTGGCATGTTATCAGTAGTTCCGATAATATTTATCTTTGAAGACGTTTATATTATTGGACAATGGTTTATCGCGTTCGCATCGACAAAGTGAAGGAAGAATGTTGACATAATGACTTGACAATGGGCATCTTGTGGCGTGCGAGTATAGAAGTAATAACACTTGAACAAATATTGCTTCTATGTACTTACATATGCTGAGTCACTCTTATACAGGATATTTAAATTAATTTTAA